>JAHZNC010000357.1:0-22343 GCA_027744095.1 Zhuqinia jingwanae
GCTGCTGTTGTTGCGTCTGTATGACTTCCTCCGTGAAATTACCCATTGCCGGCTCTTTTGCAGCGGAAATATATTGAAAAAATAAATTTTAACGGTCAGTGAACTTGTTATAATTTTTTTAAAGGAAAATAATAAAAAAGTTTGCTGGCATGTGGGAAAAATTAAGAGTTAAAGCAGATGAATAAAAGGACTGCATCCCATCTTTCTTCATTGAATTTTTTTGCTTGTGTTGTACTTACGGGAGTCAAAAGTAACTTCACTGATGAGGATCCACTTTGTAGCCCAAAACAACTCAATCTTCACGTATTGCCCAACACGCTGAGGGATTTTGATGGGGATGTATGCAGGATCCTCAAATATACAGTCCTCCTTGTGTTTATACACTACCGGGTCCTTGTGGTAGTATTTGCCACCAATGCTAAAGTAAATCCTTGCCTCGGAGAATATCTTTGATTTAGTAAAGAAAACACATAAAATTAATGAGCTTTATAACTCTCATAAAGTGGTTCTCCACTTTCAAGAAAAATATCGCATGATTTATGTCATAATGACTGTTTTCAATTTTTTTTAAATCCCAAATATTTGTTTGTAGGTTCAAGTAATGGAGCAAACTTTTATTGTTGTAAAATGGCACGAGAAACATGATATTTTTTTCCGTAGCATATTATATCTTCGTATTAGTCATGGGTAAAAAGTCGCTTTTTACCACGACGAACGACCAGACTTACAACTTGTGAATTTGCTGGTACGAGGAGAGATAAGCGTAATAAAATCAACGGGAACAACAAAGTTTGGCCAAACCAAGCTCATAAAAATATCGAAACAGTGACATTTATGCGGATTTTATTGTGCTGTGTAACCAACTTGGTAAATATTTATTTAGACTGTTGTGTGTAGTTTCGTGGTGGTGGTGGTGAATGGAGTATGGAAGAAGTAAGACCATTTGGATTGTAAGTTCTCGTTTGGAATAGACTACATGTCTGCTTGTTCAAGATAAATAGAAACGAAGCAAGCAAACCTACCACCTTTGGTACATTTTCGTAGAAAAAGGTATGTAAGTCATGGGGTATTCGGTCCACCACTAAACAAATGCGAAATCTAATTATATGAATGAATACAAGAATTGGATCGTATAACCCTGCTATCTATAAACTGCTCTGACATTTCCGTTCTGTAAAACACGTAAGCGTTTGTTTCAATTTTCATTTGAAAATGTTTCGCTTTTTTAACGTTCAGTACTGCAGAACAAAATGAAGGGGAGAGGTCTTAATCTGGATGGACGCTTCTTTGTAGATTGGATATTTACAATATCTTTTCCTAATTTGTGGCACATCTTCTCCATTTTTTTGCTGCATTTATATATTTAATTAAAGCTTGAAAGAAAAGCTTTACAAAAAATGTAAGTGATTGTCATACCAGACCAGCCTTGAACTTTGGACTCTGGACAGCAACAACATGCTACACGCTATAAGAACTTGGAATGTTATGTGGATTTAAAAAAAATAATATACAATTTTTACTGCCTTGTCAATTATGAGACAGTAAACCAAGTTTGTTTACTTTTCGCATCTCTCTGTCCCATTCTTTTATTTAATTTAGCACCACAGTGTTTATGTTAAGAATTAAATATCTTGCCCTGTAAAGACCATTTATTACGTGTATTATGCAGTTTTATGGCAAAGACGAAAAAAATATGCGTGAACTATCCCATGAACGCATCATAATAATTTTTTTTATACGTGCATGTGAAATGCGCAGCTACATCATATCACGTTGCAGTCTATTTCCAAAGATGCCTTGTCCATTTCTTGTGCAGTATAGTACCACCACCACCACCACCACAATAACAAGTTTAGTATCATTGCTACTGTTGCTATTTGCTGACTTGATGTCTCAAATTAAATACAACGCAATAATGAGAAGGGAAGTCACAAAGATTATATGAATTTTAAGATGACATAAAGTGGAACTCAAGACAACAAGATGATACTTTTGCTCAGACAACTCATCCAGCGACATCAGCAGTGTTGATCTTCTTGCGTGTGTGTGTGTGTTTAAGTAAAGTATGTACACAAACCCTTCCAAAAAACTTCTTAAAGAATATAATGATCTTCATCATCGCACGCATCATAATATGTATATAATAATAATAATATGCACAGAGGACAACATCAGTTCAACGTTATTTTTTTGTGAAAGTCATAATTTTCTTACTACTTTAACCTTCTGTGTGTGTCTTCCCTTTTCTTGCATATTTTTCATTTTACACCATGCACATTCTTAAACAATGTGCAGCAGCAGCTTTCATTTTACGACACAGTCGTAAATGCGTCGCCCGTCATTAAAATTCCCTCAGTTTGATGGAAAAACTACATAAAAACTTTTCAAGTCAAACATACAACTTAACAGCAAAAGCTCGCATAGTGGTGTAGTAGTTGTAGTAGTAGGTAGGACAAAAAAAATAGACAAAAACAAGAGTATAGAGTAGCCAGGAAAAGACATGTTTCTTATTTTCTTTCTTTCTTGTTCTTCTTCAGCTGGTTTAAGATGGAAACTATACATAATTCTATTTGTTTTTTTGCTTGTTTCTTTTTTATTGAAGTTTCAAGCATATCATTATCCTTTAAAACTTCACTTTTAAGTGTTTGGCATGTAACACAACACACAACAGTTCACATAATAGAACAAGAAGAAAAAGTGTAGTGATGGTGCTGGTGGTATAGGAGGTAGATCAATCCTTATTTAACACGACGAAATCCACTGTAACAACCTTATATTCTTCTTTCTTTATTCTCTCTCTCTCTCTCTTTGGCTGCTTGTCTTGTTACTATTTTCACTTGTCATAATAACACAAACATAATATAACCATATTATATAGTAGACACGTCTAACTTTTCGACATTCATTATTATTATTTTGGATTGTGTGTGACAGAGCAATGTTTTTTTTGTTGTTTCTTTGGTTTGCTAACATGTCGATACACACACATTCATAATATCTGTATAGTTGCTTTTAATAATACACATTGCCATTGCCACGTCTAAAATTGTTTTCCTTGTTTGTTGGTTCTACTAAATTATTGGCATTAAAAGCTGCCCGTGTACTTTTCACTGTAATTAGTGTGATGTCGTCGTGGCCAATATAATATTATGTATTTGTTATGAAACCCATATGAACAGCTTGCTCCAGCACTTCATCAAGTTAAGCTTGTGAAAGACAAAAAATGGGAGGATGATTTGAAGTAGTTAAAATTGCAGGGAACAGTAATGAGCAATCCTTTTAGAAATGAATCATTTGTTTTACGATACAAAGGGCAGAGCTGACACGACTCTAAGCTGTCCATGCTTCACTGCGTTCCATACTCATAAAGAAATTAGACACGCCAGAGCTTGTTATGACTATGATGATGGGGATATTATTGTCGATGCGTGCCGTGAAACGACATAAGAAAGTGTACGTGCATGATATATACGTACGTTTTTATAAATAGCTTATCATCAGCCATGGTAAGAGGTGGATTGTAGTTAGCGAGAAAAAATAGTCAAGTCAAGTGAATGACTGTGTGTATTATTGTTATTAGCATTTTAACAACGAAGCAATCGCCGAGTGGAGAAATATTATTATTATTATTATAATTATTACTATTATTTTGTTTTGTACTCAATTCTCACCTGAACCTCCTTGGTAAATTGATTTGATGTGTGAATGCGAACAGAGCTGAACTCACGGACAGAGTCAAATTTAAAAAAGATTTCAACGGGACTCGTCGAGTTTCTTGTGTCGTTTTTCCAGCCGACCCATCCTTTACCTACAGAAGAGAAGAAAAAAAACCAAGACAAATGAAAAATCATGATAGTGCTATGCTATGATTACTACAAATGTCTAATAAAAAACGCTTAAGGAATAATGTGGTGTGAATTCCAATCAAAACATATAGACAAACGTTATTAACCTCCTGCTTAGTGAAAGGTCTCGACATACCCACACCACAAAAAAATATACACAAGATGAGATATACCAGTATTTTCAGAGACATACATGCACAAAAATGAAATACACACAGATAGAAAAAATCTTAGATGTTAATAAAATAATAATAAAACAAGCGCATAAAACATCTCTCTGTTTGATGATGATAATAATAAAAATGAACGTGATAAATAACACTTTTCTAAGATTAGCCATGCAAACAGTCAGTGAAAATACACGTAGAATTCGGGATTACTTTTCCTATTCTCAGCAAATCATCATCGTAACATACACTTCACCAGATCAAACACGACCAAATAATATTTTTGTAATGTGACAGGGTGAGTAACAAATGTTTTTTTCACCCCTTCTTTCCTACGCTCCTTTCTAAACCTTCATTTCATTATGTGTATCCGTATGTTTTTGTTTCTCACTATCACCATATCATTATCATCATCATCATCGTATCAAATCAAATCACTGGATTCATTCAATTCATACTTATATGGCAAAAACTTTTTTTTGATATGCGTGGACATTTCTGAAATGTGAGCAGTTCTTCTGACAAATAGACTGCCTTTTTAAAACATGCAGCAAGTATTCCAGTTCCAAGTACAAATAAGTAATATAATATAGCTACATGCAGACGAGAAATAAAAGCAGCTGCGTTTATCATCATTATCACCACCCTCACATTTCTAAAAGGTCTGTCCATGTGTTGATGTAAGAAATATAAATTCTAAAATAACTGTGTATATGTTCGTTTACTTTAGAGCTTCTGGTGACTACAGAGAAAGATAAGACATGTAATATTTTTTGTTAAAAAGCTACACATGACTCATAAAATAATGTAATAGAAAAATAATCATATATCTTCGCACGTATGAAACAATTTTCCCACTACTATTTATGTATACTTTTGTTTAAAGTGGAGTGGATGGAAAACGGTACGTTTTTAAGGTTTCATTAAAACATTTCAAACTTTAATTTACTGTCAGATTACTGATGTTTTTGATATGCTCAAATCAAATGTTTACTTTGAGGAGGAGTAATAAGCAAGCATTGTTAGCAGTCGTGGTGATCTCCCTGATCTCTGACTGTCTGACAATGAATACAAATTGAAAATTTCATTTGCTTTGAATGTGAAAGGGTAAACTTGAGACGAATTTGATAATATATCTTTAGTCTAACAAGCAATTTTACAATATGGTATACAAATATATGCATCTCTAATCCCTAGTTCCTTTTAGTGTAAAGAAAAAAATAGTTATGAGAACAGTAAAATGATAATAATAATAATACAAGTGATCATCATATATACACACATAATCATAAGCTGTTGAACGCTTTTACTTACCACGTTCATGGCCGTAATAATCATCTTTAAAATTGGACGGCCCCTCACGTCCGTCAAATAGCGTACCCAACCCTTTGGTCAAGTAATTACCTTCCCATATCCCATCATAAGTGTGATCATAAAAGTTCCAGTTCTCACCACGTTTGCTCCCTTGTTGCATGCTGTAACTGAGAAGACCACCTATGAGACACACAAGAGAACGCATACTGTTAATAATATTGTTATTACATATGTCAATCCAGCCCGCAAAGCTCATATCAACGGATATACATAGCCACACATGCATAACTTACGTATAATATATGCATATACATACACATATTACACACATCTGTACACACACATCATCATCATCATCATAAAATAATACACATCACCTATCATCACATCACGTACAAACATATTTACATTATTATTAGCTCTACCTGTAATTACCTCCTTGTTTTGTTTTATTTGTCTCACTTTTCCTGTACTTGACATCAAAGGCGATAGAGTTATTGATATAGTGATAATGACAAAGGAAGCATCAAGAAAAAAACTTTTCTTTGCCAATATTAATCAACGGAAAAGTAAAATAGACAAAAGTCAGAACAACTCAAGTTCATATAACCCCGTACAATATATCTATTGCCATTATAACATTTCATGTCAACTCAATATTTATATTTATTCTTCATGTTATTTCATATATAAAGTTATACACGTATGTATAATATACATATGTATGTCTGTCTATGAAGTTTATTATAAATTAGTTTTCGTGTTCGTAAGGTTCCATTACTAGAGAGGAGGAGATGTTTCACAGCGTCTAGTGTGACATGAGTGTCCTCCCGGTGGCTAATTAAAATCACTCAAGCAGAGACAAAGCTCATAAAATGCAAGGGAAAAATGTCAAGCCTCTTTTGCTAGTGTGTGTATGTGTGTATGTGTGTGTGTGTGTGTGTGTGTGTGGCTTTCTGTGTACCTTCCCTTTTGACAATGATAAGTGGTCTGGGTTAAAACCTGAGGATTTTGGAACTCACAACATGATATTTACTTGTCCATATGATAGTAGTATGTATAAGCCTATGTTGTATACGTATAAAGTAGTCTAGTGTGGCATATCATCATTATCATGGTCGCCTTTCTTTCTTGTGGTCTTGTTGTCACAAACACAAGTAAAAGTCATCCACACGGCTCATCATTGTATATAACATACCTATATACGCCACTTGCACTTGTATTGCATATAGAAAAATGGCAAGAATGAATGGAATAACATATGCGTGGGTGGTTTCTCTTTACACATGGATAATCCTAAAAAGAAAAAAGGCTTGTTTTGCTCTTCTCCTTCTTCAATAAAATGATGTTTTTCCCTATTGTATTCCCATTGCATGGAAAATGATGATAATGGCATGGTGGTCAGCAAGGTTCACATGATTCATGATACATATATTTCTTTTTTCATTGGTCCATGAAAATCGCACAATTTCGCGGTAGAAAAGTGAATATAGAAATAATACTACGGATATGTGAGATGATAATAATAAAAGTAAAAAAAAACCATACTTGAGCATGTTTCAATATATTCCTTCCTATTACATATAACGAATATAATTTGCTTCAAAGAGGCGAAACCAATTTCCTCTGTCGAAAGGGAAAAATCGTGACGGGAATAACCAAAACAAAATGCATCATTATTTTTACTATTTTTTTCCTCTCCACCACCACCAATAACCACCACCGCCGCTGTATTTTTTTTCGAGAATATTATTTCCTTGTAAGAATTGTGTTGAAAATAATAAGTTACATGAAAAAAAACGTCAAAAAATGTCTCCGCACTTTGCACAAAGCCTTTTCCCTGTATTTTTTTAGAAAACAACAACTTACACATACCTATATATACCATGTGCCATATTGTGCCTGTCTATGCAGTTATATTTCCGTTTCTGAAGAAAGCCTCATTATCTAGAAAACACTAGTGCATGGAAAGGGGGCATCATGATCATATCGGTTGGCTGGTTAAACGTAAAAAGATGACTAGCTATTATTTTTCTTTCACACTTTACTTACCCACCACCACCATCACTGTAAATAAGTCATGCAGGGAAAACACACCGCATTTCGCTTATACATACCTACACACTATCATATAGTGCGCAAGGTAAAAGCTATAAAAGACAATGACAAAGCAGATCGTAATAATGTCCGTGACACATTATGGCTTTACTAATAAGTGTGCTTTATCACTGTATGGTACACAAAATCGCATCTACAACAAAAAAAACTCTTACTTTCAGCTTAGACTTGCTCTTCATACATACATCTTTTTTTAGTTGATGTTGCTTAAGTGGTGTTGTGTTGGGCTGTGTGTGTGCACATGTTATATATACTCCACAGAGGCGTGAGCTGTGATCATTCTTTTCTTCTTATGTGCTACGCTTCGCTTATTTCCCATACAACACTGACATTGCCCTTATACATTTTTTTGGGGAATCTTGCCAAACCAGAGAGAGAGAGATTGCTCATATATGTTTGTAGTCTCTGTTGCTCTTGTACTACTACTGGATAAACTAAAAGCATGTCGCTTCCTGTATTTATCTTTGGTACACCGTGCCGCTATAGCTATCATCACACACACACACNTATGTTTGTAGTCTCTGTTGCTCTTGTACTACTACTGGATAAACTAAAAGCATGTCGCTTCCTGTATTTATCTTTGGTACACCGTGCCGCTATAGCTATCATCACACACACACACACAAGCAAACATGGAGGAAAAAAGAATAAAAAAGGGGTAAAAATGCAGCTTCATCATTTTTGCACCGGTATTACCACCATCATCATCGTCAAACTCAAACGGTAAAGAAAAATGTCAAGAAGGCTGGTTTGGGTTTCGCTGGAATGTTGCGCTTTTTTACAAGTTTAATGAAATGGCATGACAAACGACTCTCACATACTCACTCAAGTACACAGTCACAGAATAAAAGTACAAGATTATTCTTACATTACATCAACAGAGAAGAAAAAAACTACGCAAGCTGTATATATAACGAACACCACATGTGCAAACTATTATTTTTTTCTTCTGCTGTTGCTGGATGATGGGACTAATGTTCTAAAACTAGTAGTGTTTTTTTATATATTTCTTTAGACGCCACTGAATAATACGTGCATAATATATGAAACGTGTTCGTTAAAAAAATACACTCGCAAATGTTGTCTTTTTGAACTAATGATGCTTTGATGATATAATAGGAACACGAGTACTCTAGATTATGTAGCACTTGTATTCAAAACAGACAAAAAAAACACGCAGCAAAAAGCTAGTAATAAAAAAATGTTGAATGAATGTTGAACAACAGCAGAATATTAGAAATTGATGAGGGTACAATGATCAGCCATTTTTCTAGTTGTTTGTGTTTTCACCAAAAATATTTATCATGAAGAGTGTTTTAGTCAAATGTACTGTATCATCCCATGATGATGATGATCATGATGATACAAGCATAATATTTTATTTATCAAATAAAAATAAAGGATAATGTCAATGTGTGTGACTTTATGGAAGATTATACATGAATGCGCGTAATCTGTGATAAATTTACGATCAATCCTGTCACATTAATCAAAGAGATGATGCCAAGCAGTTAACAGATATTTAAGGAGGTTACACGGATGTGCCGCAATAGAATGAGAATTATGGCAAATTAAGGCCATGCTGCAAAAAAAATGGTGCGGTACACAGAATAATATATAAAATTCATGGGTTTATGTGTGTGTGTACATAAGCGATATCCTAGAAATAACATAGTGTGCTATCTGATATCATTACGACTTGTACTACTACTACTACTAACCTCGCAACTGACAACCATAAATTTCCGCTCGCATGCAAACCGTTCGACGATGATATGAGTAGGGAAGGACCCGAATTTTGGATGCAATAATGGGAGGGTTCAGCTCTCTTTTGGCAGCCAAGTAAGTATTGATATTCCCTTTGATGATCTGGAATGTTGGAAAGAAAATAAAAGAGATAAAAGTTTACGCATAGCACACATATTATACACATACATTTACGCAACGATTTTCACATTTGCAAAATTATTGATTAAATTATTAAGTGAGTCGAGATAAATAAAGAGAGTGTTGAAGTTGACGATAATACTTTTTGGCAAGTGAGCTCGTTAGAGAGGAAAAGGGAAAACTGAGCAGAACTGATAAGAGGACATTTCCATCTATTTGAGCAATTTAAGTTTGTTCATTATGAATTTAGAGAAATGCGTGTAATTACCTCGTTGATAGCGCTAATCACGTGTACGGAATGGAGCTCAATCTGTGAATGGCAAAGCAAAAAATAGAGGAAAAGTTTTACAAGAGGGTTCACTTCTTGTTATCATGAAAAATGTTTTCTCTCACCCCTCGCATTATTATTAAAACAAAGATAATTGTTTTTCTTTTCTTTAAAAAAAATTCTTGTGACGTAAATTATTTATTTTTAACCGCCTATTATATAAAATATATATACGTATACAACAGATATATAGGCATTTGAAAATTCTTACCTGCATCCATTCTTCGGCCTCTGAAGTTATTTGATTCTTGGGGCACCATGCACCTCCTTGTTTTTCAAGTCGTACCCTGTAATAAAAGGAAATTAACACGGGAAAATTATTTTTTAAAGGAATAAGAATAAAATGTGTGTGTACGTACACACACCATGTTGAAAAACATTTATGACAGCGAAGCAATATTATTTGAATATTTTCAAAATATTTCAAAAGAAAAAAAACTTTTTTTTAAATAGTTGTTGAAAAGTATTTTTCTTTGGAGCATTAATAATTGTTAATTTATTTTTTTAAACTTTGAAACTCGTTTTATATTAGGGTATTTACAAGATATAATAATAATTTTCTCTCTCTAAAAAAAGCTTCCCGCTGTGGGAGAACACCAGGACCACTGCGGAAAATGTCAAGATATTTTACTTTAAAAAAGGAAGAGATGAGGTAGGTTCCTGTAGGTGCCTTTGTTGTAGTTTTAATAAGAATAATATGGGTGTTTCCCTCATCTAAATCTTAAGAAAAAAAGGGGTTTTTCATACAGCCTTAAAAAGTCAGTAGAGGCGCCGGCGATATTAAGCTCTCACACAAACACACACTCTCTCAATATATAACATTCATGTAGAGTGTTAGTGTGCATTACACTCCACACCATACCACCACCACCACCGCCACCACCAAGAAGGGAACAAGCATATAACTCTTTCTACAAATTTACGCAAGGGATGAACCAGAGATTTCATTAGTTTTTACAGGGAAAAAAATTCATGCGTATATGAAACTCATTTCATCCGAGCAAACATGAATAATCCATAGGGAACCAGAAGAAAAAAAAATAGTCAAGCTCAAAATATTTTTCCTCTTTAACTTATTAGTGAAATGAATAAACACAGAACATTGCGTAACAAATCCTTGTTATCTTACACATAAGTAAGTATATAACATGTTTACTACTACACCAAGACAAGGGTGAAATTATCAGGGAATCGGCTTTACTCACTACTCCAAGATATATTATAGAGTTCCGTTTTAGGTGTAGTGTATCTGTTTTGCCGATAATACTAATACCCATTTTGGAAACGCATCTTTTCAAAAAGACATTCAAAAGGATTGAATGCACGCACTACTCTTCTTGCATTCATGTGCAAGCTTGCAAGTTTTCTAAACCCTCTCATAATCAATAATAATCTATACAAAAAACTCATAAAATAAAATGCCAAAAGTTTCTGCATTCAATTATAGCCTTTTTTTAAAGAAGAATAAAATTTTTACTTTTCAATACGTTGATGAGAAAACTTGACTCATGAATGAATGCACTTTTTTTACCTTTATCATTATTATTCATAGATGAAACAAGACATGTTACATAACTTTGTATTTTAGCTTAAGAAAGTTTAAGTCTTTAATGGTATTTGCTTTCCAGAAACTTTCAAATGTTTCAAGTTTTCCAAGTTGGAAATTTTGTATGCCTAATGAGACCTTTTGCATATACAATGAACAAGATACTAATGTACAGATAGGTACATAGACATATTAGCCAACCAACCGGTGAGATTGTACTCAAAGTTCCCAAGTTATAAATATTGTGAATACATTTTGTAAAAATATTCCAATTTCTGCTACCAACTGCAAATAAATGCACCCCTTTTCTTCTTCGTTTCGTCATATTGGGAAAGTTAACCTTGGGTTCAGTTCATCAGCAGATGGGATGAGAGGATGAATGATCTCATATATAAGCGTACATATCTACATACGCATATTACTTGCTCAATATTGGCTGCTGCACACTTGCACTTTTACTTTCTGCTATGCTGCAACAATCTCAAAAAATTTAGAGCACAAAGTTTTTGTTGAGTCGGTGTTTTGTTGTATTTTGTTTACCGGTGTGGTGGTGGTAACTCCCGTGGCATGTCGATGCGGTATGTCTATCGCATGTTTGAAATATGTAGCGGAACACATAACAAATGGGTTTGGTCTCATCTTTCAAGTCACTCATTATCCTCACCCGGCTGCCGAGAAAATGTGTCGCAGTCACGTGTCTAATTACCCAAATTAATTAATGTTTGAAATGGAGAGTAATATGAAATCTCTTTTCCTTCTGGTGGTGGTGGTGGTAGGGGTGCTATTGATATAATGATTCAAATGATAATATACAAAGTTCCTAAAATAGTATAAAATATTATTTAATCATAGCACAGTAGTATTATTTTGAGCGATTATATTCCAACAACCCCCATCATTTTGCTTGGATGAGAGGAGACGTATGTGTATGATATAATACAATAATACACGCTATATATACAGTACCAAATCAAAAATTTATGTTGTGGTGGTTCTGGTTAATGGTATTACAGTATGGTTGAGCTATTAATATGCTTAATGATCACAAGAAAATCCCGTCTGTTGTTGTGTGGAATATAAAGGAAGGGACACCCTCGACGAAGTAGTTTCAAAAATGAAATTTGAAACAGTATCAACAGTGAGTGGATTGGATTGCTTGTGTACATAATATAACATACATAGTTCACAAGAAAAAAAAAGTCAACGGAATTTGACACAAGTTGCGTTTTGGAAATTACATACATTTGTATAAACATATGTCTCCGATTCCCTTCTTGTTTCGTAGATTTGGTGGGTGAAGTAGGAAATATGTGGATATTATATATGATGATGTGAAACTGTGGAAGTCTTTGATATTGTGTGCTGTTTCGATGATGATAATATGGTGATGTTGTTGCTGTTTGCTAAAGAGCCTTAATGTGTTTTGTATTTAAATCCATTTGTCGAACATGTCCATCTGGTTTCACTCAAATGTTGGTTTTAAGCGTATTGGATTTCCATTTAGTTGGTTTCGGTCCTCACTTGACGGCCGCATGTTGCCTTGCCTTGGATGTTATTACAACTACAGTTCTATGCGGCTGTAACACATTACTCCACTTTTTTCCACGCTGTTTCCACCAGACAAGAAAACGACTTTTGATATGATGAGGAGAAGGTTGATGATGATGATGATGACGACGATGACGAAGTGGAAGACGGAAGAACGACAAGGGAATGGCAGTAATATGGCATCAATTGTGGCAAAAGACATCACATTTTCCACAAGAGTAAAATGAAATCTATATGACACACTTTGAGCGTTTCAGGTCTTATCAGACACTCGGGCAACTGATCCGTTTTCTACAAAAAAAGTCGTTCGTTTCGTTCGTGCGTGAAGGCACTACTACTACTACTATATAGAGCCACCTATATGATGGGTGCGTAGGTATCTACGCGGTATGTATATGTACGCTACATACACATGTCTAATATCTATATTTATTTTATGATACAACTTAACTTACAGCAAGAGATTGTAATGTTATGATGATGCCCCCGTAATCTACATTGCATTATCCCATTAGACCATTATGTTATTACACGAAGGAAACATTATAACGCTGAAATTGCTTCGCATACCACATACTATCCATAACATAATTTCAATATTGAGCACTCTTACCTTCCATTTTGAGGTCCTACATTGCCCATCTCAAACGAGCTTGATGCTGTCAAATCGGCGTCTGGAATATCTAATGATTCCATTCCTAATGGACTTGCACAGGAGGCTGTCAGGGAATTTAAAAAAAATTACGCAACATTACACACACACACATGTTTTACATAGACGAGAGTTTAGTTGCGTTGCAAACTATATAAGAATGAGTGTTACTGGGAAGTAGACCAAGTTGATGTGGTTATTCATACATACAGCATACATAAATGTATTGTACTTATTATATTGATGTATATTGTGCATATACTTTTGGGAATTTGTACAAATATGTGTCTGGAAGTTTTACTGACACACTTCTGGTTTCATTTTTAATGTGCCCATTTGTAGTATCAAGCGTTTGGATACTTGACGTGTACAGCCGATAAGACAACACAAAACTTGCAAAGTATAGAGAGTCCTTGCTTGGTGTTATTTACAAATAGCTCAGTAATAGATTTTAGCCTTTTAACCACAGAAACATAGATCAATTCCCTCTGGGTTATTAATGAGAGTCACTTACAAGTGTCAAGTGCTCCAACGTTATCCACAAGGCAGCAGCAGCAGAAGAGAAGTGAAATGTAGAAGGAGAACATCATGTTCAGTGGAATCCAGCTGAATTTCGAGGTCAAGCATCTCGATCTCTGGTGTAGTAGTAGTATCCGCTTGTTTCCTGTCCGGATTAGTTTACATGATGGATTGCCCGACTCTTTCCTCCTCGGAACGAGCCATTGTAAAATTTAACACTCTCTCAGAGAAGAGTGTGTATTTGGATTTTGGATAGACACAGACACACTTCTCGCTCTTTATTTATTTCTATCCGTTCCTGTGATTATGTAACTTTTTCTTTGCTGCCAGCAGTCGTCGACCTGTTTACAGATTACCTTTTTGCTTCTTTAATCCAACAATAACATTTCCAGCAGCTTCATTTTCTTTCAAGAATAGATTGTTATTTGAGGGATCAAATACTTCCTTCTTCGTCTTCCTCTCTCCTTTTAAACAATTTTCTTTATTCTTCCTCGCGTCTTCTTCTTCTTCCGACACGGCGACTTCACTTATCGATGTAGACGACGGGAGAAGTGACGGCTTGAATGAAGAAACGGTAGCATTGAAGAGTCTGCAAACAAAGAGAACTTTGTAAATCTTTTCGGGTTTGGTTACAAGCTTAATATTACAATTGATCTATCATGCATGCCTTTCTTGTCTTGTCATGTTAATTTTGACTATTTTAAAAGTTCCCTTTTGCCGAAGGGTATAGGAATGTACCACATATACTATTACTATTACGCATCTGTTGGTGTTCTCCTGTAATATGACTTTTCACACTTTATATATACACTTGCCAACCAGCTAGTAAAAGCATTAAAAAAAAACTTGTGTGCGTGTGTGTATATGGTACATACTACTATATGGATTGTTTGTTCATCATCCCCGTCTTCCTCTTTCGTGATCATCGTGAGTTTCAAATGTAGCTATCTGATAATGATAATGGAAAAGCAATGTGGTACATACTACTATATGGATTGTTTGTTCATCATCCCCGTCTTCCTCTTTCGTGATCATCGTGAGTTTCAAATGTAGCTATCTGATAATGATAATGGAAAAGCTTTTCACAGCGAATTAGAATTAAAAGTACACGAGCAAAAAGAAGAGAAGATATTCACTTTGACTGACTGACGATGAGAAGATGAATGTGCACTTGTTCCCTGCTAACACAAGTGGCACAACAATGATTAATTAGCCAAACTTGTTCTCACTTCGTATGGATCTGTGTGTGTGTTGTGCTGCGGCTTCATTAAATGGAACTGACAAACAAACAACTAGATGGAATATTACACAAACTTGTTCAAGATTCTTAATGATAAAACTCCTTTCAAATAGGATATTACAATATACACTTAAGTATATTATATTCAATATTATATTATAATGTAGATAGGTATACATATATTCACACATTGTCTTTCTCTTATATATTCATATACAGCAACCATATTTGGCTTTTGACAAGCGTATGTGATTTTAATGATACTGTATAGTTGATAATAATAAAAAGCACTCGAATTATATACTTTTTAACAAAACAGTTGTACACAAAATCAAACTTTTTTGTTACATAATACACAATAATGAAGCGCATCATGATTAATATAGACTTCATTAAACCCTTATTCTCCACTGCGCTGCTATTTATTGAAAGATAAATGATTATGATCGCAACTCTGGAGTAGTGGAGTCTACAACAATCAATCCTTGAAGACAACTTCTTCATTGTATATTTATTTTCAAACATTTTTTATTTGCGCCAAAGGCTGCAAATTTTAGACTCGTATTATCTGTTTACAATCCTTGCATTTTTTCTTATTATTAGTTTAGCAAAATATCTGAATAATACGAGAGTACCTACCCATTTTTCGACAAATGTAAGTGTAAAACTAACGTTTATGCATTTGCTCATTTTTTTGTGTGCAGCTATTCATCTATGCACATGATGGAGAAAAGGGTTAAAAGCAGCAAGCAGCGTGAATCATTGTATATTTTTATGCTTTAAAGAGAAAATTCATGGAAATGGATATGGTTATTGCATAAAAAGTTGGTGACATCTATGCACATGGAGAAAAGGGTTAAAAGCAGCAAGCAGCGTGAATCATTGTATATTTTTATGCTTTAAAGAGAAAATTCATGGAAATGGATATGGTTATTGCATAAAAAGTTGATGTTTACTTGCATCATCCTCCCAGTAAATAAAAATGACTAACACTTGTGCTCACTAAACTACAAGTACAACAATAACAACAACAATGACAAGAGGTCCATTTCATGAACAAAATGGTATGAAAATATTACACAACAACGTATATATTTACTATAAATTGTGTGAGGTGATGATAAGGGATGCAACTACTGTTTTCCTCTTTCCGTACAATCTTCTCAATTCAGTTTCCCTGCATGGGTGCACCACGCATGCATGCATACGTAAGTAAGTGTGCTCAGTTTAGTGATTTTTATTATGGTATGTGTTTTGTGTATGCATAGAAAAGCGAGTGGATTTATCAATAAAACAAATCTTGAGTGGATATAATAATAATGACGATGATGATGATGATCATGATCATGATACTTGTGGTTGTTTGCTTATATAAAAGAAGGGCCATTAATCTTCGTACAGTGTCAGTTTCCTTATTTTCTTCGATCAAAACTTTGAAATTGGATGTCTTCACACTGTACAAAAACACCAGTCGTCGTAGTGTTATTTAGTATATTGGTTTCATGTAAGTGTAAAAAAAAATGCATGGGTACCTATATACATACGAGCTCGCATGCCTTTTTGTAGAAGAGAGGGTGAAATTACAAGGAAGAAAAAAGAACCACTATTTTAACCATGCTCCTCTTTACCGTTCTTTATTCGGAAACAGGAAACTAGATTCTTCCACTTGGATCATCATCATTTCTATCCTAATTCAGTAAAATGTTTGTAAGTAAAAGAGTGCATCAGCAGCAGCATCGCATCACCATTCCTCATCCTCTTCTTCTTCCCTTTCAATTCGCCACCAGAGGCAAAATACCATCCAGCAGAGAGAACCTTACACAACTAACAAGTCATGCATCGCGATGATCATCATCATGATGCAAGTTCATATAGGTATAGTGGTATATTTTGTGTACGCTTCTGTTCTTTTGTGTATAGCTGAAGCATCATCATTTCATCTCCTTCTCCTCCTCCCTCACAATCAAAACTCTTACGCTTCCCCGATTTTTAAATACACAAGAAAAGAGATTGAAATTGAAGATTACTCTTTTTCCACTTCTACTTCTACTACTACTAATACACGGCTACACCATTGCATTGTTACAATTATTAGTTTTAAATGCTCAAGGGTGGCTTTATATTACCAATTGGAATTCTCTGAATTACTTCCACTACTCGCCTTCTTTACATTATACTAACTCTCCTGCGTTGAATGACAAGAAGTGTGCAATGTAGTATTAAAAATGTATATTATTGCACTTCACCATTTTCTTAATGATATTTAATTTAGGAACGTAATAAGTACCCCCCGTTAACATTCCAAGCCCAGTTGAGTATCTGAGCTACTGCAAGGAAAATGCAATAAAAGACAAATATCTAATTTGGCTCAGCACATATTGCAGCAATTATACCATTTTAACTTTCTTTCTTATTGTCTCTTTATAGATTTCATCGTTTATCCTGAATACCACACTGTTTAGATACTGTTTGACTTAATGTTGGGTACGTGACAAGAATATCAATGAAATTTATCATTACAATGACCAACATAAATACTTTTGAATACAGATCACAACCAAGAGTACCTTTATGTATTATTCTTTGGAAATGACTCATTCTACCTATTACTACATAAAGTCCTTCAAAAGAACAAAAGCTTTATGCTGTATTACGTCACTAGACTACTATATACTCATTAAAATCGTTAACTTGTTTTGTATGCCTGGCAGCTGCTCTCTTTTTCTTCCCTTTTTGGCCGTATTCAACATTTACTTGCATTTGCAGTTTAATATGCAACATTATTATTTTGCGAATCTCTTTTTATACTTTAGGCAGCTGTTCATTTCAAAAGATTATGATTGCAATTTTCAAGTCCCTCTGCAACTATAACAATATGGACTGCTTTTTTGATAGGGACGGTGATGGTGGTTTGGTAGGTGCTCGTAAAATTTGTGTCGTTTTTATAGCTCACAAAAAAATTACAACTTTGTAATGTGTCCCTCCTCCCTGTCTTTGTATTCGTATAAAAGAAAGCCTGAGAGAATCATTTTGTACCCATAATATACATATATTCCCGTATTATCATCAAGTTGGTGTGTAATGCTTGTATAGTGAGTGTGAAATGGTATACCATTTTATGTACGAATTTATGTGAATGAATTGCTAATATCATCTTTTGTGCTACCATTTTCTGCTGAAAGCACACACATACACACATACAAACACACTAAACAACAATAATTTTCACACGTTGCATCCTCCAAAACTACACACGACCATGTTCAGGATTCACGGTGTCCCAATGACTATATTTCTAATAGTAGTGTGTGTGTATGTACTTGTATTATGCTCTCGGCTCCCCGACTCTCCGTTTTTCCCCTTTCATGCAAGCCTAGTACATGACATTGGATATTTATTATAATGTTTTTGTATTACTTAGTTTAACGGTATAGCACACAGCGGTGGTGGTAGTAGTATTAAAGTAAGTTCGCTTTATTATATGCAGCATATTTTACTTAGCAAAAATCTACTTTTTTCCAAACCATATAAAATAAGACATCTTTAAATCACATGGAAAAAATGCTCATAAAAACTGCACGAGCTCCTAAAAAAGAAGAAGAAAAAGTCAGGCAATGAGCAAGCAAAGCTGAAAACGCACTGCTATATACATAATACTCCACATCGTTTTCTATATCGAGAGAGCACTGTCGTCGTCAGAATCAGAACGTTGCTAGTTGCTACAAGGATTGTTTCAGGCAAGACGGATTCTAGAAAAAAAAAGAGAAGAGAGCTTCGTACCCGGCCAGCAAAGTAGTTTGCGAGAGAGAGAGAGATCTCTCCATTCATGAGTCCTCCTAATCCAGCTGCTGTTGATTTACACACACTATATTTTTCGTATTTTCTACCTCTTTTACTTTCCATTATTTCTGATACCCTGGGAGAATGCAGTACATACACTGATCATAATTTTATTGCAAACATGGTTATTTTTATATACTTACACTACCATTATATTCTCCTCTTGTTTTCCCCCACAAAAGTCATAGAGGGGAAAACCCTTTCACAGTGTTTTCTTTTTCCTCCCTCCATATTTCCCGTTTCCAACTTTTAACAATGTAATCCAGTTTAGAATGACCGAAATCTCATCAATAATTCGCAAAGAAAATAATATGTTTTAGAATATACATAGGTACTTCTTTTGAGGAGGAGAGAGAGATATAGAGGAGAACCTCTTTTGAGTTAGCTTTTCTCTTGTACCACCGATGAGAACTAAGATGAAAAAAGAATATATGGGGTTTGAAAATTGTAAAATTTGTTTAAAAAGTACAAAGAAAACATGAGGGATATCTTGACTTGTGTAGACTTACCAGTAAATATTATAAAGAAAAACAGATTAGGAGATTACAGAAGATTTTTCAAACCTCGAATGATCAAACAATATAGTATTATCCAATCACATATATGTATACACCAGAGTACATCAACAAAATAATGGTCCAAGTTGACTGCTTCCTGTCAATCACATGGAAAAATGGACTTGCAGGTTTTCTCCCTCGCACTACTATGTGCCCCTTCTACTACCCTGCCACCCTGAACAAGAACTCAGCTGGAATGTTGCTAATGTACTCAACTGTACATCCCCATCACTTTTATGGAATCGTTCAGCTCACTAAACCAATAAATCCAATCCGACTTAAAACATTTCCTCCATTGACAAGAATGAATCAACGAAAATAATACACGCGTTATACATTCACCCACTCTGTCATGCAACTGCATCTTTATGCACTTATCCTTGCCTCTCTCTCTCTCTTCTCTCATGAAACTATTACGGTCTACTGCACGTTTTATTCCTTGTTTCCTTTTCTTTCCCAAAATATATTACATTTTATTATATGTTACAAGGAAAACTATTGAGAATAGAAGTAGAGGGGTGTTCCAAATGCTCACAATTTTTTTCTGTGTGTGTGTGTGGTGTTATACGTAAATGGTGTGGTGGTGGTAGTGGTGCCAAAAAAAAGAAAGAGAGATAGAAAAAAAGAAATGGCACAGGAGGAAAATAGGAAGGAAGCAGAGGTAGAAAATTCCATTTTTGGAAATGAAAAAGGGGAAAGTATTCATTGGGGAAAACAGTTTCATCAAGGAAGGATCAGTTGGGAAAAATAACCACATTAAGTTGCACCGACCTAAACTTCATTTCACCCTTGCAACCTATTTGTTTCTCTTTGTGATGTGCATACATCCACAATATACACATACATTGATGATGTGTCCAACACTCACATTCACATAAACTTTCAAATAAACGACTTTGCATCTTTCTTTTTTTCTCTCTTTTTGCTGGTGTTTCTCAAAAGTGCATTCACATATCTTACACATTCACATACGAGTGTATACCTACACAATAATAATATATTATGTAGGTATATATGTGAATAAGCTCATCATTCTCGTGTTAACATTGAAAAAGAAAAATGTACGTACATGTGTAATAATGTAAAAGACTTTTCATGAAACTAGAGGGTTTTTGTACACTTTACACACGTTAGCACTGGAATGCAGTAGTAGCCATTTTCATGCATACATCGTATCACCATCATCATCATCATGTAGCAGCAGTGATCATTATGAGCCAACTTTATTTCCGGACCAACTGTTCACTTGCTCCCAAGTCACACGATAAGTTATCGGTCAAAATGTGCATGTCAAAGTTAAGTAGTGTATACCTATATATGTGCGGGAGTTTGTGGGAGCAGTGCTCAATAATACACCAAAATAGTAAACGTTGGTTTTTATTTTACAGGGAAATCAACTTAAAAATGTGGAAAGTTTGCTATTTGAAGAAAAAATGAGAAATAGGTGTCAACATGATAAGAGAAGTGTATAAAGGTTCCATTTTAAACGTGATATAATAATATTAATATATATATCACTCTTACCGTATTACCCACTATTATATTTCTTGTGCACTCCTCTTTTTTTGGGGTAAAGTCATTCAAAATGATCATCGTTGTAGAAAAGTACATACATTGATCATTATTATTACTATTACACTATCGATAATATCTGGGACTGGGAGCAGCCACAAGATAAATATAAATATATATAGAGAGAGCTTGTAACCAACGACCTAACCTACAAGCTATTTTTTAACATTTTCTTTTTCGCTGTTGGGGTGTGACCCCACTCTGTTTTGTAAAATATTATCACTGAACCAGGGAAAATATTGAAAAATCGATATAAGAGGAATGATTATTACAAGAAAAATGGCATTTTTTTCTTGAGGATAGAATCATATAAAAATAATAATAATAACCCACGCTGTAGTAGAAGATCTAGGAGTTCCCCATTGATTCAAAAAGATATGTTCTTCATTATCACTTTTTATGACAGCACTTCATACTCGCGTTGACATGCCTTGTGGTAAGTACGAACTTTGAAACTATGTACTCTAGTAAGTGTGTAGTAGTGTGTATGCTGGGAAGTGAAGAGAGCTTTCTAATAGGGTGTCATCGTCGTGGATAATGAGGTTTCTCAAAGAAGATAAGTTTTTCTTTCAAAGGTCAGAAAATTACGAGACTGTTGGAACTTCTTTAATGGGTTATAATAATAATAATAACAAGACTACCATATCGTAAAATATAGGAGGTGTGGCAAGAGGAAATATTTGGAGGAAGGTTGAAAATAGCACTTTGCGTATGACGATGTACTAAGGTGATCATGATGATGATGACGATAATGATGATGAATCAAACAAGTACAATGCTCAGCAACTATCATCTCACCAACCACTACTACACACACCATCAAAATTCCTTTCCTCTTTCAAAGAAAGTATAGTAAACAATGTGACTTTTCTTACTCCAACTCAATGAAAACAAGTGGGTTTACGTAACGTGAAAGAAGGAGAATGACAATACAAAGCTTTTTGGAGTTCGTTTCGTTCGTTTCGTTTCAAAAGTTCAGCGGCCTGCCTTAGGCCTCGATGTCATCTTCATCCTCACCACCACCACCATCATCATCATCATCAATTCCTTCTTCTATTTCTATTCAATAATTTCAGTTCATTTCGGTTGTCGAGCGCTAATCCAAAACAATAGCTATTGTTTATATCATATCCTATCACAAACAAAGTGTTTTTGTATCCATGAACGAATTGGTTTTCACAGTTTACCCACACGAAATCAAAATGCAAGC
>JAHZNC010000358.1:0-16037 GCA_027744095.1 Zhuqinia jingwanae
ATTGATTAAATTGATAAGAGAATAGTGAATTGTAAGTACGACGTTTTTATTTCCTGTACATAAGACCACCACCAAACGATCTTTATACTCTGCTTATATTTACAAGTAGGCAAATTTTATCTACATATGACGTTATAAAACCTAAAATGATATTACTCACATAAAAGTAATTAAATGAACATGTTTCTTGTAATTGAATCGTTACAAAATGAAAAAGTCACTGCATGTCATCGTCTTTGAGTGTTTATATTCATCCTTTTTATATACACGTTTGGATTTGGACTGCGGAAACAGCTAGATTTAATTTTGATTATTGCTTGTAGCTAGTCTTGCCACATTTTCACCCAACTAGTACTAATGTCGCTTATGTTTTTGTTGTCGAGCTAATCCCTCAGAGTCAGCTCAGCTCGAGGATAAAAGTACAGGCAACGACGTAATAAAACCAAAGAAAAGGAAGCATTTTCCTGAATTTTGTAGGTGCAAAATTGATGTTGATGTTTTCCCCTTTTGCACGTTTTGTCCTTTTTCATTACATGAGAAACCATACGAAAATTGAGATAGAATTTATGTATTACCTCTTTTCCAAGAAAAAGTCTGAAACCGTTGGCAGTCGCATATGTAATGCCTTCAGGGAGATCATATTCCAATAATACGTCTCAGAGAGCTCAAATATCAACTGGGGAAAATTTATCTCTTGTTTGTCCAACTGTTTTCATGCGATTTGACATTCTCTGCCGTATTCTATTCATTCACTTGCGCCTATTACATTACTTTATATGGTCTAATGGAGCAAAACATAATATAAAAATAGACAAACAAGAGGGGATAATGGTAGCAACAAATGACAGCAAATGTGCTTCCGTAACACCATTGTTCTTGGTAATGCTCACACACAGCACTTAGGTCACAATTTTCAGACTCATAAAATGTCCATTTTGTGGCTATATATCTCAAAACAGAAGCAGAGCAAAGGTAAACCTCGGAAGTTGTAGATATGCAACAAACAAAAATAAACGAGGATGGTGGTGGTACGGACCGTACATAAAAACTGTACGGTCAATCATCAAAATGACATTGAGCTAAGGCCATTTTTCTTGTAAATAAGACATTTAACATTATTATTGTAAATGGAATGGACAACACCAAATTGTAAGACAATTCAACTTGTTTGTTGAACGGTCAGATATTGAGAACATATGGGTGGATTTTGCTTGAGAAAATGGATCATGCACAAACATTCAGTAAAATATTATGTTGAATGTTTGTGGAGTGCTGATATCGCGTCTGCGTTCATATTTGTACATATACTTACATTATGATGGAATGGATGCGGGCGTTCATTTTACTTGAAGCATACAAAAATATCCAACATTTCAAACAAACAAGAGTGTGATGATTTTTGTAAAAACCGTTCAAAACAAATATCCACAAACCAAGCTTATTCATGTGCTTGGTTTAGTATCATCTAAAAACAGGTAGTTGCCCAATAATAATAATGATTAGGGCTTAACTCAAAGTAAAAATATCGTAAAAACCACGTTATAAGATCAAAGACCAAGTTGCGCTGAAACTGTTTGTTGGTATTTGGTATGCAGGTTCACATACGCCTGTGTGGTTCTTACAAAAGAACTTTGTATCCAAAGCTTTACTACAGCGCTGAAAATACATTCAACTCAACCCACTGTGTGATATTGCCCTTTCAGTTGAGTATCAAATGATGATATGTGTATATCCATTAAGATGTACATGGATATTTCCCATTTTAAGTAGTATGTACCATGTATTACGCTGATATGGCACTTTACTTTGTGTTGAGCTTTAAAAAAAATGATGTCAATGATGAAGATGGGGGCAAAGTACAAAATACATTGATAACGATACGATGAATAATCATAATATGTATTTTGTGCGTTAAAAATATCCTGATCCATAAAACACAATTGTGCATCTTTGTAGTATATTATGATTCTGTTTGTTATATTAACAGACTAATTCTCACTTGACAAAATTCCCGAGAAATATGAAGGGGAAATCATATTACCGACGCGACGTGATGTAATGTAGTACTAGTACTACGAGTTGGTAAAACTGGAGGGCAAGTACTCAGAATTCTGATAAAACTGCAAAAAAGCACGTACTTATCAAAATATAAACGAGTTTTATAACAAAGTGCAAATAATAATAAAATATAAAGGGATCGGTATGTAATATATGTATATCATGTTCTCTTATTATATGACATCATCATGTAATAAAGCAACCATGTAAATGAATCGTGATGATGATGAGTCATATAAAAAAATATAACGCTGTGAATGAACAAAAACTATATTTTTACCCAATTTTGTTTTTGAATAATTGTCGTGTGGGAGGTCAAATACAAATCAAAATTTCATTGAGAGCTCCTGTTGCTGAAATTTTAATAGCATTGACATGCTGCGTTTTGACTTACTCTGAGTGAAACAGGAAGCGAGTACTTGTGTACAATTCTACTACACACACACTCAACACTCAAAAATGTCGACCGTGTTTTTTTGAAATTGCGAAAAAATTATCAGAATTGCACATTCATTGAATTTTGGATGGTTAATGCTTTCAAGATTCCCTCTCGGTCTGGATATACTTATTCATTGAAAATGTGAAGAGGCGAAGAAGAAAAAGCAATCTTTAGTTGTAGTTTTTCTATTTCACAATTTTTGTGGCTTTATGGTTTGACTTTGTGGGCTCGGATGTTGAAAGAGAAGAAAGAGATTTGGTATAAGTAGAAGAAATAGTATGCATTAAACATATTTGCTGTTACTTTGAAGTTTACTTACTTTCATGCATCCAAATTAATTTCCGGTTCGTTTGACATTCACAAATGAATTCGTAATATTTTCATTTCTGCACACGTAATTATTCAAGTTAAGTTTACGGTCTGAACATACGCAAAATATTGATTATATGCACGGTTTTTAGGCAAAATTGAAATGTGCTGTTTATAAAAGGTCTTTCGAAATTGTGCAAAAACCCATGGTTACAAAAAAATCCATTCATTAAAATTGAACAAACCATAAAATTTACCGACTGGTAAAGCTTTGACGAAATCATTTGACAAATCTCGAGAAATTATTACTCAGCCACTGATTTTTTTTATTCATTAATTTGTTTTACTAATGTAGTAATTGTACATGTGCCTACATACAAGGAAATTATTTCCAGAAAAACAGACGATTTAATGTAAACTTGTCTCGCGATAAGACGTGATAATCTAATAAATTTGTGGTTACGCAATAATAGTAATTGTTTTTACTTGTAAATATACCTAAATACTACAGTTTTCCCTTAGAAATACAGAAGAATATTGTCTCCATTTAACCAGTTTGTAGTCATGTTAGTCGTTAGCCAATAAATTCCATTTTATACATACATTTACAATCGAATTGATTACCTGCATATTCGTAAGTAATGTGGGTAGACAAAAGCTTGTTTATTGAGAGGACTTGGTACGTACATACATAGCTGAACGTGAGTTGCAATAAAGTAGAAAAATGTAGAAAACTAACAAAACACATCACATTATTGTGTATGTATATCGTCAATAATAATGCGGTTAATTCGCTCAACCACTCAGCCAACCCTTTCACGAACATGACGTTTACACACACACACACATAAATAGTCAATAGGTTTTTTGTCGATTTGGTGGCTCTTAATTGACTCCGCACACTTTGCTACTTTCCACAAAAGTAAAAAAAGGACAAATCACCATTGAGCAAATAATAAAACGTGTAATATTATTGTATTGTTTATTACAGAAATGTGACACATCTTCTGCTGCCCTCATTTTTGTCTGCCAATCTGAATCAGATCTTCCTCGTTGGATGACCGCATTTGAACCGCTATCCCCATCGTACCTGGGATCTAGGAAAATTCCACGCCAATGCTCCCTTCCCAGCGTCGAGGAAGAAGAATAAATCTGGCATCAAAGGAGGGGATATATATACATACATATATATACATTATAACTTTATAATAATATATATTCATACATATACATACACGATTCATATCTCTGATGCACAAATAGCTGCATAATATAACATATTGCACCGACTGTGTAACATTTTTTTCTGCAGAAAAAGTGCATCGCTTTAATTTTAATAGTGAAAAAGTAAGTTAAAAACTAAGTTTCATTAAAAAAAATTATATTTCTACCTTTCAGTTATTATATTGTATGGCAGTATGGCAGCTGTTGTGACTTATGAGCTGTTTTGTTCAACGCAAAAACGTGAGCAATCAGTCTCATTTTGTCGTTTATATCTCATCTCATTTGTTTGTCAGTTGTTGAGCACAGTTAGTTTGTGTGTGCATGTCTGTGTTGTAAAAAGGAAGCAGGTTATAAGTTTATGTCTTTTAAATGCTTATTTTTTTCAAGTAATTTATTACCGATCCCTGTAAAAGATAATAATAATAATATCACATTCTATAGTGAATGCATAGTTATAATAATAGTGCATTATGTGAAATGAAGAAGTTATAGTAGTACTACTTATTATTATTATTACTATATATTCTTATGCTATGATGATTCATCAAAATATAATCTAAGCTAAAACTACTTGATTACATGTTATTACCTATACACAGGAAAAAGTCAAGCTAGGAAACAATAGTTTTTTTTAATGCTCTGTACTTTTTTGTTTTGAGATTAATAATTTGCACATATACTTTTCTCCGTTGTACAACGTATTAATGTTGTATACAAATTATTATTTTGGTTTAAAACTATAAGTGGCTCCGTTTTCGGTATCACACAGCCAACAACAACATTGACGAGAATTGTTGAGATAATGTGTAGCCCACACAGACATTCAATAATATTATGTTTCCCTCGTTCATTGCGTACGTTTGCTAAAAACTCTATAATGATTCAAGTTCCACGGAATGTCTCATAATATTATTCAATATTTGTTCACACTGGACTTGTCTTATTTGCAGAATTGATTTGTTGTAAAGTGCGAATAAGGAAAAGTCTACAAGGTTTTCACAACAACAGCTAGAAAAAGTGTATGTGTGTTTGGAACAGGAAGGCAAAAAATTATGCTCTTGTCATTCTTCTCAATTAAGGATTATAAGAAAAACTGACAATGAGAGTAGATGGGATAAAAGCTTGAATGAGAAATTGTAATGATGGTATTTTTATAATCAGGCGTAAAAGTATATTTCACAAATTTCAGTATATGATTTCAAATCCAAATTTCCTTTTTGCCAATTTGTTTTCTCTCTCCAGATTTTTTTTACACTTTTCACCGTCATAGTCAGTATTACATAATCTGATGAAATTTAAATTGCAGAACCTGAAAGTGAGTAAAAGTATATTATCCGATGGGTCATTGTTCATAGTTTAAATACACACAAAACCTTTGTATATCAATAAGCTATATACATTTATACTTAAGATTTATACCCTTTTTTCGTCGGTGCTGAAAATAAAATAAAAGGAGGAATTATGTTTAATCATTATCATCAAAGAAAAACCAAATGAATCTTATATTACACTAGATACGTACGCAGTATACATATAAGTACATTACACAGTTATTTTTATCAAGTTTTTTTATAGATATTACGGAAATATGTATAATGTTATAATTTCTCGCTTTTAAATTAAGTCACAGTTAAAATGGGTTCGAGTGTGCGAAAATACTGGTCAAAAGAGCAGTATACACAGTTTATCTATATGACATGTTTATTATTCATTTAAGCTGCTACACTTGATTTTTAGATGATTTGTCAAAAAACTGGCTAATATAATATTAATTAGTTGTAGCAGCACAAGGATGGAAGCATTCATATGTACGTACGTGTGTATACTACGCATCAATTGTAGTCGTGCAGCTTTTTGTAACATTTTTTGATATCTTGTTCAGTTATATTGTATTGTATATTTGTATCTTTTATCATTATTATTATTATTGCCTATTAATTTTTATGATGTATCTTATTAATTTACCTATAGGTACTTCTTGTTTTTTAAAAATATTATTCAACTTTGTATATTATATAGTAGGTATGATATTATGTATTTTTTTCGCATTTTCACAATGACCATGAATCGTAATAGACTACTACTATATCGTGAAAATACATTGATTTAATATTATTATTGCTGTCTGTTACGCATGACATAAAAAGTATATGTTAGGTATAAAAGTTTGAAAAAAATCTTCAAAAGTTATAAAATATACAAAATTCTTATTTTACCCCCCACTTGTTTGCTTTGGCTGTCTATGATGATGGTTAATTATTGTGCACGACAGTTTTTAGAGGATATTTGTAGGGTAAAATAAAATTCATTGTGGCAATTTGTGACTAAATAATAAAATAATTATTTGTGATTATGATTGTAANAATAAAATAATTATTTGTGATTATGATTGTAATTTTTTGTGATGAAAATATATTGAAATATAGTGAATCGTTTAATAAACACCGAATTTCAGTATTTACGAATAAAAATAATTATATATAAAAATTAAATGGACATTTTTACTTTTAAAAGCATTACACTTTTCTTAGGTAATTATTTCGCTTCTCATGAAATATCCTCCACGTTCAAAGTTGAAGTCATCTTCACAAAAAAAATTTTTTGGCACAAAATATTTTTGACTTTGAGTATATAACAGGTATTAGGATCAATGATACATACATAGTTCTGGATAACCTTCACCGGTGCAACCTTGGAGGAATTGCTCTCTACTCCAAGGGTGCAACTACACGTATTCCACGCGTCATTTCCCACTCAATAAAGTACAACAACACCTGCGTTTATGTCGGCTAACGTAGGAAGTGGAACATATTTTTTCATAAAATTTGTTTATAAAATGATTCAATGTTTTTTATTCGATTACTAAAAAGGCGAGAGCCTGGATTGGATTGGAATACCGTTTCAGTTAATACCTCATCCACATATATAGCCCCCAGGCGTTGAACATGGCATGTTACAAAATTGTATATGATTTTTTAAATCATCAAATGTGATTTCATTTATGCGGAAAAATTACAAAATTACATTTTTTGATGCTCCAATCTCCATCATTGCCCATTTTTTGTTTTGTAAATGGTTTTTATTCTGGCAGTGCGCGTCGCGGGTGTCAATATGCGTAAATTGATAACTTTCATTCGCCACCCCGACAACTACCTACATACCTTGTAAAATGTTCTGTTTTATTCTGCTCATCAATTTACGTTTATTCTACCTACATGATGAGCCATAAAAGTTTGAATTGACGCGACTCATTTTAAAATCTTCTGCTTTCATTTTCAGTGTATATATATTTTTGTAAGTGGGTGATAATGTTGAATATCATGATGACGGTCAGATGAACTCAGCTACTTTAGAATATGACTGCAAAAAAAGATGTTTGAATGACAAGAAATATGATATATTTCACTTTATTTTTTAAACTCCACACAAATATTCACGCTTATTTTTTAAACCCAGTGTTGGTTGGCTTTATGATGCGCTTCATAAAGATTTGGTGCCAAAGATAAAATATTTTTATTGTACTTTCCAATATCATTCAAGCATAGAGAATGTTGACATTCTCGGGGTATTTATACACATATAATGTGCATGGCGCATGCACAAAAAATGTATAGAATTTGTCAAAATCCTACTGCGTAGTGAACCTATTGACGCCTCTATTATACACGTATAATGTGCATGGCGCATGCACAAAAAATGTATAGAATTTGTCAAAATCCTACTGCGTAGTGAACCTATTGACGCCTCTTTTTTAACCAGACGCGTTGACACGAGTCGGGGTCAAAATGAATCATTTACGTTTTTAACTTTATCTCGACTCAGCACAAAAAAGCACAATAACAAGCATGGCATAATAACAGCAACACATCACTCTTTTATGCTTTGACTACTGTAAATGTGCGAATTTCATTGCTGCAAATTGTATTCACATTTATTTATTTTAATTCTAAACATGCAAATTTCACGTTTTAACAGACTTTTCAACCAGGTCAAGAGCATTAATAATTGAGTAAAGTAGTGATAGTTGATAACGCTGCGTGATAACAACACCAAATATGCACGTATGTCAGAAGATGGCCTGTTATAGGGTGACGGGCGATCATCAACGTTATGATATGAATTAAATAAAAAAAAGAAGCAGGGATTAATGAGCCTTTTTACGAACATCTCTCCACTTCCGTATACAACAGCGAAATAAATTTACTTCAGCTTTATATGATAAGAATGACAGTTCATATTTATTATTATGTATTATTGTATTATCCACAGATTATTATATGTGTGCAGGCAGTATTTTTATTTCAATTTATTGTGTATGGATGTAACATGATACCATTTTTGTGAATGACCAAGAAATGAATAATTAATTTGCATACAAAGTGTGCGCTAGACATCATAAAATGAATTCAGTTCAGTTTTTAGTTTTTTAATTATGCACATTTTCAATACAACTTTATTTTTAGCTCTCGGTAACGAAAAATATGAAGCATAACAAATCGTATATAATACAATTTTAAACGGATTAATTCAAGGTAAAAAATGCAAATAAATAAATAATATCAATTCATACACGAGGGGATTGTTTTAACAATTACTAAAACATGACAGTTGGCAAGTTGGTAAGTACGCAAACTATATAATGCGCATACTGTATACTATAACGTACAAAGGAAGTCTGCATCTAAAATTTAAGCGACCCACCTATATATGTACGTGTCTGTATTCTTTATATATTACAATATAATGTTATCCGCTTTGGAAAACTCTTGTCGAACTTTCTCAGTGAGAGCTATATCTTCCAGTATTAAACTTCTCCGGGAGTCCACATCAGATTCTCGAAAATTCGCATCTTCTGCTGGATCATCCGGCACGGACAATTTTTCATTATACTTGCCAATCTGAGTTTCAAATAGATGTTTGAAAAAGTCCAATGAAAACTGGTTTGAAGATGTTCCGGGCCAGATTTGATCATATGAGTCACCCCCGTGAGGAATCATCATTGGTTTGCTGTAGTCCTGTACAATGCCTTTCCTAACAAAAGGAGAGAGGAAGAGAGAAAAGGAAAGAAAGAAAATACATATTGTGCAACACCGCCTGTGTGTCTGCTGAGTTTTCGATTTGACTAACAATAGAATTACATGACTCCGCACTCTACTGGTTCATTATTGAGTTATAAAAATAATAGCGAGTTGTTCTTACGGGAATGGAGTTCCAAATGCGTAATGGGAAAATAGCTCTCGCATTCGTCTATTATGTGCTACCTCATGTACCGAGTAAAAGTTGAGACTTGCTCCAAGTCGATGTGAAGCCAGTCTTAGAATTCGGCATATTAGTTTTCTCCTCTCCGGTTCGAAATTCTAGACCACAAAATTAAAAGCTTTCTTGTTAAAATTCAATTTGAAGTTCAGGGAAGAGCTAATGAATCAAGTGCTTCTTTTTAACAATGCTCTGTCAATGTAAAAGTAATTTTACTACTCATTCATGCATATCATCATGTGACTATCTGCTTTACGTTCATACGAGAAAATAAGTTTAGTGTTCCTCTGATTTTTAGCGCTTCTTCATGAATATATGATGATGATCATCGTCAACATCCTCACTCGACAATTAAATCAAATTTGCTTGTTTGTTTTTCAATACTACATTTCATGAACGCAAGCATGCACGTCTGTATGTATGTACACCAGCTCAGATGTTACTCCTATTAAAATACAGAAATAAACTAAATTATATTCTATGCGGTAATAGTTGTTATTACATATGGCACAAGCAAATGTACCTACCTATATTACATATATTGCTGGTGGGCTTTTTTGAGTTGTGAAAAAGCAACTGGAATGGAAAATCACAAGTTTGCTCGTGCTTATAAATTTTTGTTCATATGATAATAGGAGGGCCGTAGAAGGACCCATGCAAAATGTCTATTACATGAGCACTCTGCGTGCAACAGCGAATAAAATCAGTCAGCTCTAATTTCCTCAGTGCAAAGGCTTTTACGATGAACCCATCATCATCATCGTGATCAACTTTTAGAATATTTCATATATTTTTCATTGTTATTATTAATATTACAAAGCAAGGTTACATGAAGGATGATGATGTCATTCATGTGTAGATACAATAATGATGATGCCTGCTGCTTGCTTGATTTGATGATACTAAACTTCTGAACATGCGTCAAACATGAGATGTTTGATGTAAACTAACATTTTAAATGTGCCGGACATACATACGTTTGCACATTTTCAAGTAAAAAAAACAAGTCAGTCACAAAAGAGGATCATCAATCATCATAATAACAAAATGCTATAATCATAATAATTATTATTATTTTGCTTTAGTTTACGTTTGATGAACATGAACTAATTTTGCAAGTTATAATGCTAATTATAAAAACTATCATAGGGAAAGTCTAACAGATTTCACAATAGGTATAATTACTAATTAGCAATAATGAGGAATGGTGCAACATGCATGAAATGAAGTGATGAATACGTAGATACATACATTACATTATGTAGGACGAGCGACGCAGTTATTAGTGCAACAAATTTAATGTCACGGATCTATATATTTAAAAAAAAGACGTTCTAAGAAAAAATTATATTGGCACTACTTATTATATTTGACAAAGTAAAAAAACCATCATAATCGCATTGGAAGTTGGAAGTAATCTTTTTTTTCGCAATTTTTGGCAGCAATATAAATGTAATTAATTATATAATAATAAACATAGTAAAAAAATTACCTGGAATACATCGTACTTTGTACATATCAGTACCAATGGCAAAGGAAATGGCTCAATTTGATTTCTGTCCTGCAACAAAAATGTACAGTAAACTCTTGTAGGCATGTTCACATATATTTTTAAAAAATCTGCACCTCTATGATTTTAAATACATGGTAATGAATATGCATACTACGGTAATAAACTTTTGGCTCTTTTGTGGTAGGAGTAAAAAAATATTAGATATTTTATATCATGCGCATGAGAAATGATACAAAATGGTGTAGTAAAATTCCATAAATTAGGATTAGCATTTTTTTGCTAGCCATAAGACAGGTGTTAACATACCTGGCAGTCATCACCAAGTCTTTCCTTAATATTCTCTTCAAGTTTTCTAGTCATATCTTGAGATTCTTTGCTTCTAAGATTATCTGCCAACGCACGAGTCAGCGCTCTAAAACGTGACAGTAAAAAAGATATGCAATAATAATATAATACTCCAAATATTATGAGGTCATCTCATTCATCATCATACATAGATTTTTGTTTTACGCAACTCATTTTTTTTTAAATAAGTAAATCAATTATTATCATTTTCTTCAAAGCTGACATAATTATTTACCGTTATGTTTACTTGTTTTCTTACTTTTTTGCAGTATTTGCCACAATGTCAAGTGTAGCCCATATTTTTTCTGGCACTGACAAATCCAGAACAAGAAAAACTGCAAACTTATCAAGAGCGTGATTGGTCTTGATTGGTGTGTCGATCAGTTGGGAAAATGTAATCGCATCCCCTCCAAGTTCCCAAATATGGCAAACTTCTTTTGTCTAGACAAGCAAACGTCAAAAGTCAAATGAGCAGGCCATAAATATTAATTTTTGAAAGCATGAAATTTACAGCATCCATTAATTAGTTTAGTCATTATTCTTTACAAGTCAATTTGTACAGTTCTTTTGTTAAATTGGTGATGTGATCATACTCGCTCAATATCATAACAAAAAAAACGCTTCCTCTTTACCATCAAAAGTACAAAACTATTAGCCGGACACACGTTTATCATTGAACGGTAATTTGTTTGTAAGTTATAAAAAGTCAAAGTATGTTTACAGGAGTAGTAGTAGAGTAATAAAAAGCTCATCAACTTTACCAAGTCCGGTGTTGTTCTCCTTGCAAATGTAAAGTCAAGGGCCAATGTAGGCTTGGGTGTCTCATTCTTTTCAAGAAGCCTTCCGATCAGTGTACTCTTTCCCTGTTTGACAATTAACATCACAAATCAATTTTATCTGTTTACATAAATGTGATTATTAGTACATTAAAGGCTAACAGCTTATAAAATGACATAATGACAACACAGCATTATCATAAACTCGTTTTACTCAGGTTGTCATTATATATACCTACGTACGTACTATGGCGAAAAATGGTAAATTGTCTTGCTGCTGCTGTCATGAGCATGAGCGTTTTTACGATGATAAATCAACTTGCCAGACTTCATGACTGCTGCTCTGCGATTTGAATGATTACTAAACAAGACATCGTGCCACTATGCCATATTATCCAGTTACAAAACATTTTATAACATATCATCATCATCACAAAAGCCATGAAGACCGAATTGTAGACGAATCAAATAATGATGATAAACTATTATACTCAGACTATATCCACGTGTCATAACACTCATCACACTTGATATGATGAGAAAACGGTTACCAAACATGCGAATAAATGCATGAAAGACTTTCGTTGTATTCAATTTTTGAGTACCATCATAATAGTCATTAAAAAATGCTGTTTTTTGGATAATTATTTCGGATGGCTAATAATGATGACTTTAAAACAACATAGAGATAAAAAAATTAGGTGCACATATGTACCGTAGTATATTACGACGTATTATGTTATTTATCACAAAGATGTCCATGTTTAGTAATTTTGTCGCCGTATTGTTATCGTGTAATAATAAAACAACTTTTTGAACGTGAGGCAGAAAGTGTCGGTGTTGTAATTTTGAATAACCTTTAGTTTCAGTTCAATGTCAATGTCAACAGGATTTCACAATTTAATTTTTGCAGTAGTAGTAGTCAACTATAATTTACTATATCGCATCATCACCGCTCATCATCACCATCAATGCGACAAGTCAGAGTTTCATATATAGTATTTGGAAACGAACGTCATATCTTAATACCTAATAAAGCTGTTTTGTACCTTTTATATGTTACTTTCACTGTCAATGAAAAGGTGTTGAGCGAAATATATCATTTACAGAACTATCTTGATCAAGATTATATCATGGAGATATGACGATGAATAATAATAATATGTTTGTAGCATGAATCTAAATCTGTAACTAAATTTCCACTTAACCAATTATCTGTAATTGAAATCTAAGTGCAAATGAATTGAAAATGCCAACAGACCGCACCGCTTTTAGTACATGAGACCCTTAGCGTCTCTCAATCACAATAACTTTTTTTTATTGAGAAACAACTTGTGTTAATAGGATTCGTAACGGATATCAATAATTGGTTAATCAGACGTTTATTTAACATATAGGTGATGATAATGATAACAAAACGCCACACTTTTGGTTTGGTAAGGTGATCATGATCGCCTTTTGTCATTTCATCACACATGCACACATTATAATGGAAAAATATAACATTTATCATCATTGACTGCAAAAACATTTGTAGTGCCATACATAGTTTGATATTGATAGCTCTGTTTTAGAATGAGTGAGTGGTATAGTATTTTTTCATGAAATGCCCTCGTTCAACTTTAAGCAAATTAAATGCTATTGGACTTACTCCTGACTTGCTTCCCAAAACAAATATTGTTGTGACGTCTTCCGCTCTAATAACTTTTCGGCTAGGTTTTTGGTTTCCATCATTGCTCATCTCGGATGCAGCATCCCACAGATTCTGTGAACTAGTGAAACAAACAATATTATATGATTTTTTAAAGGAAAGTTCGTACTACTTTTGCTACTGTTTCGTGGATAGTAGAATGCATCAAGGCAAATTATTATCCTATGTACATAAAATATATTTAATTATGTGTCTATTTACAAAACTTGAAACTGTTGATAAAATGCTGTTGTGCAACGGTTTGTGTGTATCAATTTTTTAATGTCCTAAATTTCATTTCAGAGAATCATTATATTCTACTGATTACAATGAATTACGTAATAATAAAAATTGGTTCTTTACCCTCCAGTTGAAGCATCGTCGGGGGTGCTTGCTGTATCTTTTCTTTTTTTCAGAGCCATTTTAGTTATTATAAATAAACAAGTCGATGAGTTCTAGCAGATGTGGGTAGTATAATAACAATGTGTTGTAATGGTACACACTTTTATAAACTCAAGTAGCACAAACTGTAGACAGGTAAACTTATTACCTTATTAAATGCAAAAAAAATGCAAATTACATATATATCTAGCAGATGTGGGTAGTATAATAACAATGTGTTGTAATGGTACACACTTTTATAAACTCAAGTAGCACAAACTGTAGACAGGTAAACTTATTACCTTATTAAATGCAAAAAAATGCAAATTACATGTATCGGAATTAGAAAAAAATGAAACAATTTATTGACACAATTCGCAATAAAAATGAAATAGCACAGTAAATCCAAAGTATTTTTAAAATAGCAAAACTAAATTATTATAAACAGTAGTTCATTTCATTACACAACAATACTGAAGTGAATTGAAGGGACATTTAAAATCAAAGTCCAATAGTCCTAAATTAATAAAACAACATTGTTAAAAAGATATAAGAAATATACATACCAACTTATCAATGTTACTCCACATTCTACATTATCAGCCTTCATAATCAATACATCCCACGTTATACTAGTACCATAGTTACAGATGACAAACAAACAAAGAGGACTAAGCAACACTGAATTTGTCCAGTCAAACACGTCAAACGGTCAGAACTCATTCATGGTCACCCTCGATGGAAATGTGGATGAGATGGAGTATTGCGTGCAGTATGGAATTATGATGAGTTATAGTCACGTCTAGAACGAATCATGTTCAGTTTCAGTATTTTTGGAAATAGGTATACATTTTTATAAGCCATTTTTTTATAAGGAAATTACATCAATAAATCAACAAACCCCATTTTGCAATATTACATATTTGAAAGCAACATATATAATCACGCCGCCTACGCCACAATTTGCGAAACAATATATAATATTTTGGTAAATGCGGTTAAATGCTAAAAAATGTTGTATAAATACTAATACATATACATATATTGTATAATACATTTTACAGGGTAGTCCCAACTAAAATCAGTGCTATATTTTACCGCATATCAGCGATAGAATTAAAATACAATATACAAAATTAAATATATGAAACTCAAATTTTTACAAAAAAAGTAAACACACTAATAATAATAACAAATGACATTTTATGCTCCAATGAACATTTTACTTGTTTTATTTAACTACAATATTTTTATAGCAAATATTTAGTTGCCGGTTTGACTTTAGGACTTAGACAGACTAGATTAAGCATTAATTAAATTAATTGACCTTTATGCATGTTTAATACACAACTAACTAATGAAATAAAAATTGACTTTTGTAATATTCGGACAAAGATTCAATGTGTACTTTGGTAAAAGCTTGAATGATGACTTGAAGATGCAGATGTCGGAACTGACGATAATGTTTGAATGGAATATTCCGAGGATGACTGCAAGCTAACATAATCACCTCCCGTAGGTGGAATTGTGTCAGATCCTAAACTTGGTCCCATTGTTGTTGGATCCACAACGCAGAGATTGGTTAAAGTAGGAGGATCCGTACAGTAGCTCTGATAGGACTGTGCATGGGCATACGGAGGAAGTGGGGCCTGGAGGGTTTGAACAGGTCCAAACACTGTTGGATGCGGCATATTTGAAGAAGATTGTAGATGTGGATCGTACAAACCAGGAACTGTAGAAAAACTTGTACTTCCTAAACTCGTGTTGGAACATATTGGACCACTGTGTTGTGGTACATTTGTCGGGTGTTCAAGCACGGACTGGAGATATTTAATATATTTAATAGCCCATCGGAAGCATACTGTCCATGGTCTGGCCCTGGCCTGAAATGAGGTGCATAACAGTTAAATAAAAAAGAGAAAAAAAAAATATTTTATCAAAAAACAAAACAAGTTACATATAAATACTACATTCAAATTTACAATATAAGTCAAAATGTTAAAAGATGAGATTTCATAAATCAGGAGTTTCACGTAGCCCCTTATT
>JAHZNC010000359.1:0-42333 GCA_027744095.1 Zhuqinia jingwanae
CTTTTTAGCCATTTAGTATGGTCTTGTGTGAAATGGGGGTGCAGGACGACTAGAAAATGCATTTCCGGTTAAATTGGTCAACTCCCTGAGAGGGAAGGTACCACTTACTACACCACATTCGCAATCCCTTGTTGTTGCATCAAGTGAAACTCTACGCCCAGATAACAACATGCTTTGCTTTGATGATACTCCCAGCCGACATGCACAATATTTTTGAAATGGTTTTTTTCTTCAAGTAAATGTCAAAACCTAAAATTGAAATATAGTGCCAAAATTTCAAATTTTATCAGCGAGCTACTACCTTACTTGACTAATAAATACTTTTTTTTGTAAATTATACAAAAACGGTATACAGGCAAATCAACAAGACTGTAAATTTAGATGGTACCAAACGATACTAAAATATAGTGATTCAGTCACTGAGTGAGCCGTAAATCCACACTATATATTTATTTTTTTGAAAGATGATATGGTATGATTACAATTTAGTCATGATTATAATAATGATTTAACAATGTTTTATTTATTTTTATTCCTGGATATTTGAAACACAATATGAACTGAATTAAGTATGGATATATATTTCTATACAAATTTGTTTATTTCATCCACTTTATGTAGCTACAAAAAAACGCTCTGTAATATTCTGCTTTTGTCCGAGTGCTCATTTCCTGCTTTCCAGTGGCACACTAGAGCTCTGCCGCCACCATTACGTTTCATAACCAACTCAAATTAAAATTGATATCAACGTAAAAAGAAGAAAAACCACATGGCCCATCTGAGTATAATCTAAAAGCTACACACGATATGGAAAGCTTTTGATGATGATGATGTGATGTTATGGACAAAAATAGATACACTCTATACTATGTAATAATAATAATGTTTTGATTATGATGACTATATGACAGGATGCATAACAAGCCATAAATTTTTGATAATATAATATTGAATATTCTTATCCTTCTCAAAAGCTAGGAATCCCTTTAGTTAGTTGACAGAGGCTAACTAGAACATTGTAACTTCATAAATAAAAGTAGCCGAACGAATTTTCCCACTTTGGGAGTCACTTTTTTAACCCACCTCGGGATCTTCTTTCAAACCCACACCTAGTGGTTTATTTCATATGCGCTGATGACGTAGACTTGAATACTGAAAACAAAATTCCTTTTCTGAGATGACAGACGGACACACACACACAAAGTGATACCATAAACTGGTGGTTTCATTGTGATTATACTTTGGGATCCACCTCAGGTGTGTTCCATGCGATGCCATACATCGATGCATAGTGATTTCAGATGCCCAAATGGCGTGGGTTCAAATGCCGAAATTCCTTATAGTTTCTGAGATACATGTGGACCAACAGACTCACAAAGCGATCTCATAAACTATCCTACCAAGCCCTTCAGCAGGCTCATTCGGCTACTTAATAATGAGAGCAATGGAAGTGATTACAAAAGATGAACATGGATAGTGTGTGGACACAAAACAAACATGCTAAATATTTTCGGCATGAAAGCGCACGAAACACACACACACAAAATGAGAACATTGTTTGTAGTGCGGTGACGCTCATAGTGCTCATATTCATAATAATATTTAGTTAATAGGTGGAATAACAATTATGTATCCTTGTGTGATGATGTGACTACTATTGAACTGAAGAAGAGAGAGAGAGATATTAAGCAAACACTGGTGACACGCACTTCCCATCCGGCGTACTATTATTTTATTTTATTTGCATCAATTCTTTGCCTTGCCGTTTTTGTAGAGTAGAGCGCAGAGCGAGTAGTGGACAAAGCTAACATTGTACACAAGAGTTAATACTACACAAAATGGTAAAAATAGTTTGCACAATGGACATCATGTGAGCAAGGACACCATACAGGAAGTCTTACGTTTCATTGGTAAATATATTATGGAACAGGGAAACTACAATAGTACAAGTAAGTAGCAGACTTTCTGTTCGAAAATATATAAAATGATATGATCTTTGCCATGATGACTGATTTTGCTGATGGACAGACGGCATGAGGATTTGCATATAAAGTAAACGATGCTGCTATGCCCATCCATCTAAAATAATGTTCCACCCACGGTTTTTAAATTAATCGCCACACATTGACAAAAGAATTTTATTGAAAAAATGTGACATATGGCGGCGCTCTTCAGTGTCGTCATTCATTAGAAATGTACATGTTATGCTTGCGCCCATGCTCGTCCCTCTCTTAAAAACATATACAATAACGAAAGCACAGTAATGTTTTATATTATTAGAAATAATTATAGCAGAAATGTACTATGTTTGTTCACTCGATGCATTTTTCTTCATTTTTGTTGACTTTACCGGGAACATTTTTATTTTACAAGAATTATATAATATACTTTCCAACTCTTCAATTATCTGCATGGCATGCATTTATTTGCACAATGAATTAAATTGATACAAGTAGATATACATCCATGCATGCATGCATGGGAACCTTCGTAATAATAATAATAATATCATCATAAAAAATGAGTGTGAGTTTACATGCACGCAAGCTTGTTTCATTCTGCTAAAACATTTGTTATGGGTACAAATGTACAAGTGGTAATTAGCATTTATATAATTAATTGAATTTTTTGATATGCATGCACATAGGTATTCCTGTCTTTTTGAGTTGACTTTCATTTTATTTATTTATTTTCCTTGTGTGATTGAACAACAATTATTAGGATTCCTACGTTGTATTTAAATACGTGTGCACTATTGTACACACTTACGAAAACAATGAAATTGCACATTTGATTTTATCATTATTCGTTAAAAGCGAAATGATGCCGAAACGAGACATGTTTTAATAATCATTTTCAATGTACATACTTTTGTGTACATTTCAATGAGAAATCATTTTCATAACAATGAAATAGTAACAACAATCAGCAATTTTCTACAAAACAAGTATTGCTAATGCAAACACTAATTTTGCGAGTCGAATTTTAAAATAAATAGCTATATGTCTTAACTAGATACATAATGTGCACTCTTGCATTCGTTCCACATCCAATTTTCAGTTAAACAATTAATCTTCTCAGAAACTAAATATTTTAAAGTTTTTTTTTAAACGAAAAATCATAATCTCTTGCAATAGTAGTAGTGTAGTAGTACTTTTGACTAAACAGATTAATATTTTTGATAGCATAAAATAATGTACGCTAGCTGATAAACGGTGATAATTTCATGGTCATGACATGAGTTATTATTATTATGTTGGATGGATAAATCGTATTTCTACAAACGACCATTGTTTTGTTCAAATCGTGCCGCCTCCATGCACACAAAAATTTGTATAATTTTTTTGTTTTTTTTGCAAGTGAAAAACCGCTTTGTATTATTGCAGTTGTGCAAAAAAAATAAGTAAATAAGGAACATTTCATTCAAGTTACCTGAAAAATAGTAGTTAAACTTCTCACATACTTTAAATCTTTTTTTTGGGCTCACCTAAAGCTACAGTTTTGATTGTTTTACATGTTAATTTGCTATCCCGCTTAGTGGCCTAGTAGCCAAAAACTTTGTTGTCTACAAAAAAACAACCTACAAAAGAAATTAATTTGAATGCAGTATTATTTCGAGTTGAGTAATTTCAATTAAAACAATAATACTGCTTTAAAATCAAATGCTCTTGTTAAAAAGATTTGTTTCTTTGTTGTCACTGAAATACGTTTTAATCTTTCGTTGCGCTGTGAATACATTTATTTAAATATACAGAAAACTTTAGTATGATTTGGATTAGGATGACGGTTATAAGGCGACAGAAAACAATCAATATGTTTTATATGAATTGTTTTGTAAACCCACGCTGCATTGCAAAGTATGACATGCTGCTCATCGTCGCTTGGCTATATCATGGACCGTAAAATCCACCAATTTATCCATTACCACCTTAACAAAATCCTGTATGGGTATGTATCTACTTTTCGGCGCCAGCTTGTCTTGTCTTGTCACTTGTTTACTTACTAAACTTTTCAAACTTGGTCATGAAATTTTTCTCCCCTTTTTTGAGTAAAGTACCATGCCACATCATCGTCATACGAGCTCATTTAATATTGATGTTCGTTACTCGTTATTTGAACATGTCTAATAAGTAACCATCATAATATTGTTATTATTCATGTGATTTTAGCCAACTACCCCGTCAAATCAATCAATTCCTTTTATTTCACTTGCCTGTCAAGACAACGTTTCAACAGAACGGAAGCCACTTTTGGCATCACAAAACTAGCAAAACCACTGCATATCCTGAAAGGAAGTGGTATCGGTAACAGGCAAACAGAAACGCATATTGACGTAATTTAAGTTTATCCGTTAGCATTCAAAGGAAATTACTGCCAGTGTATTAACAAGACATTCCAAATCCAAATGGTACATAAGTTGTAAGTATGACGTGGCAAGTTATAATTAGTCTCCCTCAAAATATTTAGCCTTTTTAACCTGATATTCTCTAGCAATTTATGTTGCAGGTTGTTGCGTACCGTACCACCACTTTTTGTATTGAATGACTTTGCAACAGCAGCAAGAAAATGTGTTATAAAGCAAGAATACAGGAAAGTATTTACAGGGAAATTATTACAAATTTCGATACATATATACAGATTTTGTTATTGCCATTATTCTTAATTAGGTAATTAATATATTAATGATGAAGAAGAAGGAATGAAAAGTGCAAGTGAGGAGAAAAAGAGAACTACTGCACTGCACACAAAAACCAGTTTTAACCAGCCAGCCTTACAATTTGCTAACTTTTTAGATTTACTCAACTTCCTTCCTGCTCTTGCAACATTGGATGCTTACATGAATAAGTAGGTATATTTTTACTTATGTATACTAAAAAAATCCAACAAAACATTTTCTTTATTCCTTCTTGTTACTATTATGATTTCCTTTTTTATTATTTTGCTTCATGAGTTCATGTGAACTTCTCCCATGATTTGATTGCCAGTACCAACACCAGATTTGGACCTCTACTACTGCACTGTCACTGCGTGGGATACACACACACACACACACACACAACGTCTATATGCACTCTGATGCATAATGGTCTGTTATTTTTGTCGTCAACATGGCCGAGTATGATTCTACTTATACTCCCTATTAAAAGTGTTGATTCTCAGTTAAGTCAATACTTTTGACTTGACTCTATACTATATATTTTCTATGTCTGCATTAGTGCATTGTGCAGGCATAAACACAGCACAGAGAGACAACAATGCGACATTCAATACCAAATAATCATATTATTATTTTTATCAGCCTCTTTATTCACTTGCTTATCTGTTCTTCTTGTTGCGATGCCTTTGCCTTAACTATAATAATTGTAACATCATCATCATCAGCAGCAGCAGCAGCAGTAAAGTCACTTACAACATTTAAAAATATTTATTACAGAGTACCTAAGTACCTAACCACTTAGACTGTAATCATAAAGACTGTATAAGACAACAAATATGTGCTTTGTAATTTTACTTTCAAAGAATTTTTTTTTATTATGATGAAGAAATGATGATAATAATGATGACGTTCACTATATGCCTATATAAATAAATCCATGCATATGCACGTGACACTATGTAGCCACACTACTACAACAATGCATTGTTTGTCTAGTTTCCTCATTAATATATATACATGTATATGTATACCTGCTTGTGTTTTTCGCAGTGTACCTGTAACTTAAAAACAATCGGCAAAAGCTCTGCATTACCTCCACCGTTCCGCATTTCATTATTGTTGTTATTATTGTTATTATTATTATTATGTTTTTATTAGATATTCATGCCATAAATCATAAATCACTTTCTCAGACTATATTATTATCAATATTATTATTATTCTAATTGCTTTCTTTAAAACTGAGTTAACTTTTGGATTTTACCCTTTTCATGCAAACGTAAATTAAATGTGAGTTACGAGACATGAGTATGACTACTATATGGGCATAATATGCACTTGGTCAAACTGTGTGAGTAGTTTAATAGGTAAAAAAATATATAAGATTATTAGCATAATAATTCAAATGCATAAAAAAAATACAGGGATATATGAGTACAAGGTATAGTAATTCTTATTAAAGACCATATTGCCCCTCACATGTCACAAAGGCTCATATGCAACATAATATGTATAAAAAACGAAGAAGAAGAAAGTACTGCATGATTAACTTAAGACTACGCACAGAGCAGACAAAAAAGAAGAAGAAGAGAAGTCTCCATAAAAAACATTTCGCTTCTTTATTATTGGCACAATTTCCTTTAATAACTTTTTTATTATGTGATGCGATATGTATGTTGGATGATCTGATCTGATCTGATATACCATATAGAAAACTATATTAAAATATGTATACATACCCTACACATATTCTGTATATATAAATCTTTTTTATCTTGTGTTTTTTTTTACCAAAGAGCCGTTTGCAATTTGCATTGTGTGCTGTAGTAGTACCACTGCAGATTGCAGACACTGAATCTGTGAATATAAATGATAACTTGGGGAAAACCTATGAAGATGATTAGAAGAAACGTACGACGACGCTTGGTTTTTTGGACTCTGTTCTTTGCTTTGCTTTTGAAATACCCGATTTCCGATTCGTTGTATTCCCCAATTTTAAATATTACATGCACGAGCTTGAGTATAACGCGAAGGCTTGTACGAGGGGATAATATATTATATATCTACAGATAGGTAGGCATGTATACAGATATTTTTTTGCTAATACGCCAAAAAAGGAACAACACGCAAACAGAAAACTTAAACTATTCTTGTCTCTGTGTACAATGTGCATTATGGCATGCTATCTCGTTTGTTGTATCAATATCAATAGAGAAAAAAAAGAAAAAAAAAGAAAAAAAAGAAGAAGAAAAAAGAATAATGGTTTTTTATTCGTACCTGATTCCATTACTAGTCTCCTCACTATTTTCGGAATGATCGGTCCGGAAAACGTGGTAAATGTAGGTGTGGAACCATATGACTGTAATTACGAGTATAATTACGAAGGTCCTCGCTGACTTGAAGCGATACATTTAAGCAGATTTCGTAGAAAATCCACCGCGGAGAACAAATTATGTAAAAAATTAGATCTTATACTGACAGTAGAGTAGTAGAGATGAGACAGGCAGGTAAAAAATAAATGCGAACGCGACGACGTGACGAGAATGCCGGTTGACTCCACGACGAACAAGAGTTGATGATGATATAATAAGTACAAATAATACTTTGTTATTGATTAATTCAATAATTATAACTATAGCGAAGGGACATCATCATTTTTTTTTTAAATTGTTTTGTTCTGGCATGTTTAGTTCGATGGTTCTTAGGTTCGGATTTATTTTCTGGAAATTTATTCCAAAAAAAAATCAATAGTAATAATAATAATAATAATCACAGGATTTGTTGGTAGGGAAAACAACTCAGCCGTTTTGGACGGGAAAGGGTTTTTTTTAAATTAATTAATAATAATTAATCAAAATGTTTGTGTATAAATGTACATATCGGCGTTGTTGACAAGGACGCTGCACTTTTTTCTGCCTTTCCTCCTCATCATAGTCACAAGTGCACATTATCATGATGCCCCCATAACAATCAGGAAATATGTCTAGTCTATCATTCAAACTGTTCCTGTGAAATTCGTCTGATGATGACGCTGGAACTGGAGAAATGGGAGCAGTAATAATATCAACTTTATTATTATCACACACAACTTTATTCATCTCCATAATGTTAAGTGTAATACGGATGACTCAAAAATTATTACAAATCCTCCCTTTTCCAACTAAGTACTCCATGTTTTACTATGTGGACTAGTCCAATAACAATAGCCGTGAACAAATTGAATCAGTTTATTTTTTTGGTAGGGATATGGGGATAAGGAACCTATCATTCCTCAAAACACTTCACAGGGAAAAGTGTTGTCCATTTTTTTTGCATAATAAAAACTTTGCTCACTGTTCAGATTTCCCCGGTGCCAGGAACCCGAGGCACAAACACATATACGCACAGCTTAGTTCAGTATAACTGGAGTAGAATGTCTGTGATCACTTTTAATCACATCATCATCATCTCAGCATCATCGCACGGCATCATCAACAAAGGAACCGAGTAATGTATGTAGTAGTAGTAGTAGCACCATGACAAGTCCACAAACAGAACTGAGGACGACGATGATGACAGTGATGATAACATAACAAGTCCCTCAATATTTTTCTCTCAAATTTTGCATATCGATACACAACATACAGTAGTATTAAGTACTATATTCACTTGAACCATATATATCATAGGATTATAATAATTTTGAAAATTTAATAAAAATATGACTGAGTTTATATATGTTGGACGGACTTTATATAACAAGAGCACCGGAGTAAAAATGTTTATTTTTGGTGTGTGTGGTCACCGCTTCAAGTCAATTCACACCATTGGCGTTGTCGTTGTTGTTGTTGTTGCTGCGATTGTCATTGTTCACAATGCAGTGTGTTGTGTGCTGCTTGCTGCCAGATTTTACGGAAAGCGATGCGACAACGTTCTGGACGAAAGGCTTTTACACACTGCCTAGTGACATGCTTTGAACCACATTATTTGAAGCAGCAGCGACAGGGAAGGAGAGAGAGAGAGAGAAGCGGCGAAGAAGCAGCGTATACCACAACCATCACCATCAGCTCTTTACTTCTTGACTGTTTCATCCATCCATGTAGACGTAGTAGGCGACGTACATTTTCAATTCAAACAACAGTTTTACACACTGACACAGAGTTTCTATTATCCACAACAGTGTTCACATCCACATGCTTTTCTCTTGGGTATACCAATTCTACTACTTCAATACTATCAAATACTACTTGCCTTGCTAGTAGTAGCCGTTTCATCCTTTTTGCACTACTACTACTAGATCCCTAGCAGTAGTAGAAGTGATAGTAGTAGTTGTAGCACAGCAGCAGCAGCGCTTCTTCACGATGATGATGATAATCACGTATGGTGTTCTATGATGACTTGTACTAGAGTTATAGTAGTAGTAGTAGTAATAGTAGTAGTAGTAGTAGAGTGTGTAGCACAATCACGATCTTGTCTTTTCTCTTCTTCCTCCTCTTCTTGTGCGTAAAAAGCTGGTGTTGTACTTGAAGCTGCCACAACTGCTGGCGTGCTTTTACTAAAAATATGTTATACGAACGATTGCGATGATGATGTGAGGTTTCTTTTTATTTAAAGAAAAGTCAAGTCAGTAGTTTCTTCGGCTATTACTCTAACCGTCACTCTGTATTTTTTTTAAAGATGAGAAACCATAATATTTTTCGACCATAGACGATGGCATGCTATAAAATCATACCATGTCTTGCCACGCCACCACGATATACTAAAGCACACTGTATACACGGGGATACAGAGTCATTTTATGTTTTTAAATCATACATATAATATGTGTGTACCGGTGGTCGGTAATAGTTACGTTGGTGTGTGTGTGGACTGTGGCGTTTTCTTCTAAACAAAATAAAGTCACTAGAGCAAAAAAAAGCCGAGATTCTAAATCCTCAAGTCTAAGGATTTTTGGTGCGAGTGAGGCGGAAAGAAGATGGAGCGGTGTCCCTCATCTGCTTCTACTTCAATTCAGCCAGCTCTCTGAAGAAGATGTACACATTGTCTTCTTTTTTTTGCATTCATGTCCTTGTGGTCTTACAAAAGAAGAACTTGATCAAATTTAAATGTTTTACTATTACATTTGCTTCTTGTATGTTTTTTTCTCTTCTTCTTCTTCTTCTTCTTCTTTGCAGCTACTCAGCTTATCATAATAACAGATTTTTTTCTTGGTATGCGTGTCTATTATTGGTTAGATTTGGTTTGTCTGGTTAGAAATACAAGAAGAAGCATCTTGTGTTGTATATACATATATCTCTGATCTTTTCCCATTTTTTTACTTGGAAAAGCTTAATCGCTCACCACTACCAGTCACCGTTGCGTTGTCTCATTCATCTCATGGTGCTGCTTCGGCTCTTGTGCATAGCTTTTTTTCTCTCTTGTCTGAAAAAGCTAAATGCCTCTATTTTGTATCTTTTTTGTCTTCGGCATTTTTTTCCCCTCTTTTACACACCAAATTTGCATATTATGTGTTCAACATACGTGTGTATGTTGTATGTCGTGTAACGGTGAATCTATTGATTGCAGCCACTGCTATTTTGCTAGTAATACAATGAACCAAATTTTTTTTTGAGATTCGGTTGCATGTTTTTTTTTCCTTTCCTTTCTTTAAAAAAATCAAATCATCCGTAACTGTACCGCGGTTTGTATATTGTATTGCATTGTCATACTATTATTATTATTATTATTATTATTATTATTATGTGGCGTGATGTACTTCTTAGTACAATAATAACGTGCTCTTTGCTTCTATTTTCATAAGCAATATTAATTTTCATAAAAAATGAATTATCACGCAGTTAAAATATATAATACGCTGACGGTATAAACCTAATAATAATAAACTAGTCCCCTTCCCCTATTCAAAGTTCACATCATAATACAAAAATCTTATACGAGCAGAGTTACAACATCAAAAAAAAACTATAATAAACTTATAATAATAAGAGGACACAATTATTATTACTATATTAAATATTATTATTATTATTTATTTATTTAACCAGTTTATCTTCTTGTATGCTCATCAGCTCAATGACACCACGTATGCTTACATGAAAATTTCATGGAATTTTCCCATTCCGAAACCAATTTATTTTGTTTGTGCTAGCTTTTGTCTACAAAAAAACAAACTTGGTTTACTGTGGTTTACCAAGACCAAGTGATTTGATTTTTTCTCCAAAAATAAATGTAAATAAAATTTCCCCTTTTTGCTTCGTCTTAGCAAACTAAGCTATTTATAAAAATTTATAAAGTTTTTTTGACGATTATTCATGGAGTTGAGTTCAAGCTAAATTGAGCGATTGAGTCTATTTTTATTGTATATCTTTTTTCGTCTCGTAATCGGTACTCGACATTTAAAAAAAGTGATTTAAGTAAGTGAGCACGCATTCAGTTTCCAAGAAAATTTCATTGCATAACTTATTTAACATTATCATCATTCTCATAATCTACTCTGCCAACTTGCATATATATTTTTTAAATGTAGCTGGTACAGGTATACATTATTTTAAAAAAATTTGTTACTGAAGCTCTCTTGCTCCTTTTGCTAAGATTATATTTTTTAACCTTTACAAAATAGTTATTATCCTTATCATTTTCTACGTTAACCTACACCACAGTTAAGTGTACATGTAATCCAACGATGATAATAGGAATAATAATAATCATAATAATGTTCTTTTTTAAGATAGCGTCAATATAACAGATTTTACTTTTTTTATATGTTACACAGCTGCGTAAGAACTTGACTGGGTATATATGGTGATATAACATGAAGTACTTTTTTAAGTACTTTTTTTGGGGTACATAGTATCTTTCGTTTGCGTTGAACGTAAAAAAAATGCTGCGTTAGGTTGGGTGTTGTTTGTGTTTACAAAATCCTTAATGTGTTTCGCTGCATTATTAATAATAAATTCATGACGCATTTATTTATTTATCCTCCTTCTCCTCCTGCTATCTATATATGTTGTAGAAGATGATATTGTGTAGTAGTACATGCTGTTCCCCTCTGCTGCTATATGCTTGTTTATTTTTGGTGTTTTCTTTGTATCAGGAAACAGGTAACCTTCATGTTAATTTAAAAAGCAGGAGAGAACCCATTTCGAAATGATGATCGTCTTCTCCCTTTTTTCCACGTCCTGATTTATGTATATATATATTTATTTATTTATTTTCCTTTTAAGTTGACTCTGGTTGATTTGGTTGTCTTGTATGCCCAACCAATCTGCTTGTTTCTCTCACTTTTTTTGTCTTCCTTTGTGTGTAATAATTTAATCGAGAGTGAGAGAGAGAGATGGCAACGGTAAAAGGGATATCATCAGCAAATGTTGATCATCTTCCTTGTAATAAACCTTATCGAGTCATAGCCGCCTTGGTGTTTACAATTCCAGTAGTCTCCTGCCGTCGTCGTTAAACAAGTCGTAGGAGTTGTGGTATCGCTTTCGCACTGATTTTTCTTCTTCTCCGTTTCCCCTTCATACCAGATTTTACAACAGAGGGGGCAGCATCTTTTTGATGAACATTCACAAAGATGATGATCGTGAAGTTGTTGTTGATGGTGATGTTGACTGATGATCTGGTTGGGTACACTTGACATTCTTTGCAGATCTTTACTGCACCACCAGTTTTCCTCTTTTGTATCTCAATGCCCCATGAGACCACTGCACTACTCTAAATTACATGTCATAAAAACAAAAATTCACAATTAAATTAAGTTGATTGAAATTGCAAAGAAAAAAACCTTCACAAAGGCTTCACAGCAATAAGGATTTTATATCAACTTATAAAAGATTTCGGAAACTACAAAGTGACTGATAAAAGCTTAATAATTATATGCATCGTAAACCGTCAATAAAGCAGCTATATGCCAAGGAATACTAAATTTTACTACAAGTTCCACTATCAACTGCACAGTTTAAAGTCGATGAAAAGTTCACCAATTCACCACAATAATTTTTTTTTTCATAATGATGCCAACTACGAAACGATAATATTGTACCTATTTATCAACTTCTGATGATGACGATGATGATGGCTTATTTAGAGAGAAAAAAAATTTTCCTGCTGCTTTTAAGAATATAATGTATCACATCGTTACACACATATCGCACCGGTGTTGGTGACAAAACCACAACTCACAAACAAGTAAGCCAGGCTATACCAAAACGGCAAGCAGCCGAAAGCAAAATATAAAAAAACGGCTACACTGCTGTTTTCACTCGTCAAATTTTTCTTGTCAAACTGGAACAGTAGTAGTAAAAGTTGCGATCTATCTGGATTTCTCTCCACACAACCAGCCATACAAATATGGGCTTAATAATAATATCCTTTGTCAACCAGAAAAAAAAACTGTACAAGGCTATCGTTTGCGTTACCACCACCACTACTACAATTATAGGCGAATGTCACACTCGCAGCAACATAAACACACAACAATCGTAATGCATACATAGAAAAAGCGGAAACAATGCAATGCTACAATAATTGTCCCGGTGATGATGGTGGTATTGGTCTGCAAAAACGGCATTTATATAGTGTACATTACTTGCACATTTGGAAATGTGAAAACCTGTGTACACATTTATGTACATACATTGTCCAACATGGAAATGTTCTTTAAAAGGCAATAAATGGTATATTGTAGTGTAGTGCACAATGCACATACTTTAGCATTGTGCCATATGGGGAACAACAACACCTTTTTCGACAAGTGAAAATACCTTTACACGTACGTACTATGCACACTAAAACTAACTAGATCCTAAGGTGACCACAGCAGTTTTATATTTGCGAAAAAAAGTGACACGCAAAAATATACATAGCACACAATCTGCATATTATAATATGATGGTATCCAGGTATAGCAGAGGACACATTACACCACACCATATACAAACTCAGCACAACTCAGCAAAATATTATTATTGAGCGCCTCAAAGTTTTTAATAATAATCAGCAAGCGACACTGCAAAAGCCAACAAAGCGTGTGTGTATACAGAGAAAGCCATTAAAGTAGTTCACCGCTACCACCATCACCACCACCAGCATTGCCGATGCTACCATCACCACCGCTCTCTCGACTCAATAGCACCTTTTCTTTTTATCCTTTCATAAATAAAAAAATTTGACTTTGAGACTTTGAGTTTCAAGAATGTCGTGCATTTTACATTATCCGATTCCATATTGTATATACACACTTGTAAAAATAACATTTATTCCCCTTCCGTTCTTTATGTCGGAATGGCATTTAGGCTGCTGCTGGCTGTGTGCTTTCTGTGCATATACAAAATAGATGTAGTATTCTTCAATTTACTCACAGTCGCACACAAGAAAGAATCTCATGAATTTCAGAGAGTTTCAAAAACTTGCTGGCTCTCTTGCTATTTACCTCTGCCGCATTATTGTATTCTGGTGAAAAAAGCTTTTTTTCTTCCTTTTTTAGCGGTTGGCCTGTTGTAAAAAGTGGAGATATGGCTTTATATTTTTTACTAATGGAAAAGTCTATGTACCAAATATGCTTTGCTGTTGCTCCTGTTAGTTGACTGGACTAAAAAACGGCTGCTGTTTTTTTCTTCATTTCTCATCATAATATTGCGTGATAGATTTTCTCCATTGATCTAGGCCTAGGCTACATGTGCATATTACAGGATATGATATTTACATACTACCTGCTTGTGAATATGGAGCACCACAGGAAAAAATATAAACTTAAGCTTTTGGAATAAAGTATATGACATGCTGGCAAAAATTGTTGATGTTACACAAACATAACAACAAAAGGTGAAAATATAATAACTCATGTAAATGCAAGGAACTACTATTTCAATACGAAAATATGAATGAAGTTAATACATTAGGGAAAATCCTAAAAAAACAAGAAGAAAAAATATATGACATTTTCATCCATTATTGTTGTAGTTGACGTACTTTGTTTTGTAGTGTGTCCCGTGTCCTTTTTCCTGTTGAAGCAGAAAGAGGATAAAAGGGGATAAGACAGAAGGACAGTACAAAGTATTGAGAAGAAGAAGAAGAATATACCCGCAGCGGGAAGGAACAAAAATGGTTACTGGGTAAAGTACAATTCCTCGCATATGCATAATATCATGAATCATGATGATGTTAATGTGATGGAGGGGAAGGAGGGAGGGATATTTGAAGTCTTTTAAAGCTTTTGTAAAAGCATATTTTGTTTTGTTTCAGGAACAATTCCATTAATATTATTATTGTTATTATGTTTTACTGAAGCGCTTACGAAGAATCAGGATGAAATATCCGCTATTCATGACTACCTGACGTGTATATTACAAGTCCATTACTGTCATGTGAATTTGTAGAAGTGTATTATCCGAACAAAAAGGTATGGAGAGGGAGAGGATGAGTGGGATACAGGCTGAGCTGAGTGGTAAAAGCAGTTATTGTATTAGACCTATTATTCTTCTCCTGACAATGCGCAATGATGACAAAAGAGCTCCAGCTATCTCTTGTTGTTCTCTCTATTCATTCCGTTTTGATTAAAACTTTATGTAATTTGCAGTATTGATGGTAGTTGTGTAATAATAATACGTACGCACGTCTATCATTCTCCATTTTCTCAGTTGTCAGTCAGATACTAATACCTAATAATATTAATATGAATTGCAACGACAAATCACTTATTTATGCATGCAAGAAGGATTTTTGGAAATACAATTGGATTTATATTAATATTCCATGGATGATGGAGCAACGGGACGTGACTAGGCAGGAGGAACATCCTTATTATTTTACCTTGGACACTATCTGTATTTTATTCTCCTTTACGTCCGAGAATATTTGCCGCAAGTATGTCTATTGGCAGCAGCAGCGAAAAAGAGAGAGCTTATAAAAAACATGTCGGAGGAACACGGTGGTATAACTAGTATATTGTTCAAGAATATGAGCGAAATAATTTGCAAAATAAAAGACAATAAAAGGGTTGCTGGTTTCTAAAATGATAATTAATCCAGAAGAGAAGCCTGTAAAGTGAGCAGTGTTGTTAGTTAAAAAGGATTAACGCATAGGTACACATAAACTTCTTTTTTTTTGGCCTGAACAAGTAAATCGAAAATATTTATGTAGCACCAACAGAAAAAAAAAACTTTGGAAGCACTAGACACGTGTTTATGTATACCTAGTATGCATATCTATTATGGATATGGATATCAAAAGTTAGTGAAACCGTTTATTGATCTGATCAGCATGAAATTCCATTAATTTAAGCCCCGTTGCTCCTTTGGGAGCAAAATATGAGGACATGGCACATAGTGAACAAATTTATCCCCATGACAATTGTTTAATATATTATCATGTTATTCCTAAAGGACAAAAAAAAAGAACGCTTTCATCTGACTTTTTTTTACTTCTTCTGATGGGCCCCATTCAACTTGAGAGAATATGATGACGACATCATGTTCCATTAGCGAAGATTACATCAGCGTCATCATGCTGGTGCTCTCATAAATAAATGCCATATTATGCATAATGTATACCTAGAAACATAGGCACCAACACCGGTACTTGTACTCCATTCGGTACACTACACGAATCCAGGTCTATCATCAACCGAAATAATTTGCTTTTCGTTGCTACTCTTTAATGTCATGTTTACTGTCATGACTGCCACGTACTGCTGCCATGTAATATCATTTTGAGAACAATGCTGATTAATCATGGTTGAAGCATTATTACTTAAAACCACAATTTCTACTGATATCAGCCATCAAAAATGGCAAAAATAACAACTTGCAGACTTTAATCGGGAAAAAATATTTTACATCTTCTGTCCTTTACACAGACATTCCGAACCAACTCAAATCATATAATATACTTACATTCATTATTATTTCCGTCAATTCTCATAATTATTATTGTATCCATTCACAAAGTGCAAGTGGAAACCTTGATATCGACTCGGAAAAAAAATCTTTTATTTAACAATACAACCATAATAATTGCATTGTTATGATATACAGTTAATTTTGAGATAATGATAATACATAACAAATAGTATTGGGTGCCGGAAGACAGGCTATAAAAAAATACGTAAAGTTTCCCCAAATAAAATCTCGTGGTTAGTTAACAGTCCTCATGACTGCATAACTGTTAACCATGACACATGATTGCATGAAAAATGTTTTTGATGGCTTTTTGCTGCTCTCTGTGCACACAATCTACAAACAACACATGAGGGATTGCACGTTAAAAAAATAACAAGATATTTATATAAATAGGGAGACATTTGCCAAAGCGCCATCATCACTCAATTGAATTCTCTCCCATACTATCTACACACACACGCACACAATAAGTAAATGCTTGTATTATATAATACCCTTACACCTCAAAACTCTGAGTGGTGTAGTCTTTAAGAAGCACCTGAGCCGAGCCGTGCGAATAAAACAATTGGGAATTACAATAAATGGGTAAAGTCATCCCATCATGATGATGATGATGATCATCATCATCATCATGAAATCGCGGAAGTGAGAGGTTGCCTAAAAAGATGTATGCACACATATGCTCATTGTTGATTGTATTGTCGTCGTGTAACTTGAGCATTTGGGGTAGGCAACAACTTTTTTTTTTGCCAACCAACCCAAGTGCATTCTACCAAACAAGACATGTCACAATCAACGAGCCATTTTGGTGATGATGATGTGTATATATTACACGAGTAGTGTGTGTGCGTGAGATGAAAAAAAAGGAGAGAGCCAAGTCAGATTTTCAAACTTTATCCGCTTTACAGCAGATACTTACAATGTGATAATGATTTATTATTATTATTACTATTATGTATCTCTTTGAATTTTGAATGTTTTGATTGTTGTCAGGCTGACATATTTGAAAAGCATCAGTATCACCACAACACTCTTTTTCCCCTTTTCCGCGACGACAACCAACAACTCTAATAATTAGAATGCATTACACGTTAAAAGAACAACAATGCAAGTTACTACAACTACTCTCATAATAATACTACTAATAATACTCTCTCATAATAATAGTCTCATAATATCATCATCATGTCAATTTCTTATTTAAGGTAATGTGCTACATATAATTACACCTTAACTATCGCCCTAAATTGGCCCCATTAAACTGCAACAATCATCATGGCAGAGTAAGCTTATTTATTGCAGCATCGAAAAGAGAAAAATAAAATAATAGTAATTATTATTATTATTATGGTGGGGTCGTTATCCACCAATCTATCATGGTGTCTGGTGGTATGATGAAAAAAGACCTTTTTGCTCACAAATTTGATTATTTGGGAAGATTTTTTTTTCAGGTCAAATAGCGGGATTTATTTACTTAGCTCTTCTCATAAATTGACTACTAGTTCTAATTCTGATTTAATCTCAAGAATTAAAAATAAGCATTTCATGGACACTGAATAGTACGAAGGCCAGCGGCCAATTTTATTTCGAAGATTCACACCTGCAAGTTGCATTCTACAACTGTATTTTTTCACAGCGTTACGTATACCACACTAAAAGTTTACTGTCCGGCAATGGAATCAGAATAAAGTAATAACAGATAAAGCAAGGATAATTAAAAAAGTGGTTTTACTTTCAACGACTTTCAAAATAACCTTGTGTCAAAAAAATGTTGAAATATTGACGCTAAGCAGCTCAAATTATGCCAATATGCGTCGTAATATCCATCCATCCGTCCACACACTCCACTCCATACTTACAACAACAGAACATATGAACGTGTATTGTTATATTTTACACTTTTTAATATTACAATAAACTTAGACATAAAACTCAGCGATAAATTTTAATTTAAAATCCACCACTTGGAAAGACATTAACATTGGATACAAAAACCGACTTGAGCAACATTAAAAAACAAACTTGTGAAGGTCGTATTGTTTAAAAATTCCCTTAATATACAGTCAGGATTTGTATATTTTTATTATTATTATTATATTATGTTTGTATTATCACAGCACATCTTCAAACAAAGGAATGAATATTCCATGCTTAATGTTGACATAACACATATCATTACTGTTTTAATTTTGTTTCTTATGCCGTTTACCAAGTACCACACAGTTTTGTGTTTGTGATGAGTGATGACGGAGTATACAAAAAAAAACTTTAAGGTAAAATGTACAAAACAAGTTAATGTCTAGTGATGCTGATACTCCTGAAGAAAAATGACATGCTAATTATGTTTTGTTATATTATTTGGATATATAATGTGCGCTGATTCAACACTCAAAATTATTATTATTACTATAAAAAAGGAACGTGTGTGTATCTTCTTGGTGTCTAATACCTTTCGGCCTGTTATGAAGAATGGCAAGGCAATGTCATCCTTTTTGACACACGTGAAAACGCTATAAATATAAAATTAATGTAATTCATGCATGTGTCTATGACTCCTTGAAAATGCTAATCAACAATCAATGCTGCTCTGCAAAAGTTTTTTTTTTGCATTTGAATCGTGTTGCCATGTTTTTTGTGTGGCAATGTAAAAAAAACTACATAATAATATTCTTCGCTCTCTCTCTCTATCTGTCGTCCCTCTATCTCTTTACACTACTTAAGCAAAGAACCGTGAAAATGTTAACGCTTTTAACACTGATTCAAGGGCATGATAACAGTATAGTAGCATAATAACATGCAGTCATTTTGACTTGACTGGCTTGTAACGTGGCATATTCTTCAGCATCAGAGGGCAAAGCTTTTTTGAAGTATTTAATAAAAAGAGAACTTAACTGCCTTACAAACTGGTTTTAGGTTAAGTATAAATAGAAATTTAGCGAAAGAAGAAAAAACAACAAAAGCCGAATTGCAGCATGTTGGCAGTAAGTAGATAACTGATGTCGAGTATTATTTTACGTAATATCAATATGCACAAGGTGGAAAATTTCAACCGGACAGTAAGAGGCCGTATATTTAATTGAGTACCTGTTAAGCTGTAGGTGTTGTTTGCTGGCAGCAGCTGGCAGTAAATAATGTTTTTGAGGAAATTTTATTTTATTTTAATAAATGTTACGTCAGATGTTACACTAGACAAGCAGGATATACGTATTCTTATTAAGGACCGATCAAGATCGGGCAAATATAAGAATGGAGATCAAATCTGCAGTTGGTTGGTTCGCCCCTAAGGTACGTTTGCGCTCTCCTCACTACACCCTTTAACCCAGATTTAGTACATAGATACCCTATAAGAAGACCTCAAAGCCATATAATTTTCAACCCCCGTGGGGTAAGATGTGAAAAAATCATAAAAACTTTCACCAAAACTTGGTACATACATACTGCAGCACAATGTTTTCTACTCAGTACGTTGTTTCTTCCCCCAGGGGTATTTTCGCCCGGGGTATGGCGTAAAAAATCATAAGCTTCAACCAATTTTCACCAAATATTAAGTGCCTCCATCGGTCCTTTATTCAACGTTTAGTAGTGTTTATTGTTAGTCCTACTGATAGTTTTGCTATTTAAAATGGCAATGTGGCCCTAACGTAATGGTTTTATTTTTTTGATTCATTGAATAATTGTGTTTAAAAATAAATGCATGATTCATGAGTAAATAAAGTTAACCCTTAATTTAAAAAATAACAACCACAACAACTATTTATATTATATTTATTATACAACCGCTATTTTATAATCTGAAATTTAAAAAAAAATGAGAAAACCTGATTTAAATTTATGGCCGAAAATTAAATGATTATTACTCTTACTCTCACATTTCCTCTAAAATATGTATCATTTTCAGATGAACTGTTTAAAACTTTTGTGATTTTTATTTTGTGAACGCCAAAATAAAACCGCTTTGGCGTCAAAAAAAATTGGTAGAATTTTAGACTACCATATAATATGATAAGGTTACGAAGGAGGATGAGCATAAGCAATTACTGAGCCGAACAATGCATTTCATTACATAATTGGTGAAAAAAGTTGAAAATGTAGAGCAGGAATACAAAAAAGAATAAGCTGCCCATGCTGCGTAGAGTCAGCAATAACAATAATTAACTGCCTGGTTTAATATTCAATAAGCCTTTACTAGCGCAAAGAAAACGCAAATCAAGAAATAAAAAAATTGATTCAATAATAAGAGTAGTAAACGTACATCATATTATTATTATTATTATGCCGTATATGGCATACACACGCAAAATAAAATAGCTGTTTGGCTGGTTAGCTAGCTAGTTTAAAAACAAGTCAAGAAACAGTTAGAGTTGAAAAGAAACTCTTGAGACAAAAAAATCTTTTTTTGGCTGAATGGCAACAGCAAACTTGAACTTTTCAAAATGTTAGACAGGTATGATGATGATGATGCGATGATGATATGTATATGCATGCACGCAATTATGTATTTTTTGTGGCAGCATTTTTAAGCAAAGCTGAGATTTGTATGCATTGAACTTGTAGTAGCAGCAGTACAAAGCAAGAAATGTCTAAAGTAGTAAGGTAAATGATAAAGCGCGTCTACGAAGATAAGATAATTGCAATAAACAGCTGACTGGATCACCTGGCGTCGTGTAATACTTGATGGGGGTACTCGATACTTACCTTTGTGCAAAAAAAAAAATCACATAGCACGCATCATTTTGCTGATTATTGTTCTGTCCATTAATTCTTTAAAGGGATCCTGATACAATGGCGATGAATGACAAGCAATATGACTTTGACAACTTAAGTGGCTCGTTAAACTTAATCTGGAGAATTAAATTAACTTCATCAAAATAAGATGAAGAAGAAAGGGTTTACAACACAATGCACTTCAGCACTGATTTAATTTATCATAATGGATACGTGTCAATTATTTCTGGCACTGCTATTATGTAACAGTCAGTTATTATATCAAGTTATTATTTTTTTTAAAGTACTTACTAGTACTTCTCCAGGATGTAGGCATGAGTGGCGTTGTGATTCCTATAAACTTTAATATTTGTTGTTTGCACAGAACACTTTTTTAATTAAATTTTCATTGCTTATATATTTTCATGTGGATGGTCATCGACCTCTCCATGTTGTATGTTCTTGTAAGTGTGTACCTATGTGTCTGTGTGTTAATGAAAAATATTTTTGGGATCCCTTAAACCGGAACTACATATTTTATCATTCATTGTTGCTTGTTGGCTGCACATGCACAGTACACTTAAATCTCAAAGGGTGATCTCATATAAATTACTTCACAGTTTAACAGACAATTCATTTAAATGTTCAAAATTTCCATAGCTTTTATTTATTCGTTGTGTTGTACACAAATAATTGGGTAAGAAAATTGCAAGTCTCACAATAAATCTTTGTCAGGCCACTTTCTGGATCCGTACCAGATCACTCTATTGTTTACACACACAATTTTCACGTCACATTCAACGTTTTTAATTTTTTAATGATGGAATACAAAGCTAATGTGGAAAATTCGTCTTCTTTTCTACCATAGTAGAAGCACCATTTCTTTTGTCGTGTCAGTGTGCCTATGTCACAAATAAAAAAGTATTCCACAAACAAACAACTAACATGATTATATTAAATCATATCATTTAGAGGGTAGTGCATTTTATATTAAAAAAATTTATGCATGATTCTTAATAAAAATCTATTCTATATACTTATGTATTAATAATAATATTTATATCTTTCGTGCTATTGTTGTTGTGTCTGCTTGCTACTTGCAAAGCCGACTGAATAGGTAGGGATCAATTGAAAAGGGAATCAGCAGCAAGCAGCAGAATAGACTGATAACGTACATATGCAAGTGTGTGTGTAGAATCATGTGTCCGAATGAGCACTTTCTACTCCTACAACTTGTACTACGCAAGAACACAAGCCAAAAAATTAAAAAAAAAATGCATAAGGGAAGTAGTAGTAGTATAAATAAAGAGTTAGTCGTTCGTTCACATCGAATCTCATATCATCATTGCACACACACAGGGATCTCCTCATAATAATAATATTCCCCTCTTTATAGACAACATTGAAGAAAGACGAACAAACAAAACAGAAACGCAAAAGAGCTCACTGACTCATGGCATGGCACTGTACCACCGCGACCACACCATGCATACACCATAAGCATGCCATGTGTACTTTTGCAGTCGTAGGACGACGCTGTGTACTAGTAGTAATCGTAGTAAAAAGCCTCTGTGGAGTGCGGACGCGGAGAGTGGAGGAAACATTGCATCAAGTTGGGAGTTGCTGGCTGTTCTGTTGGTATGCATACATGGCTAAAATGTAATAATAATACATATCTAGACTTTCCAGCCAGCGTTACACACTGGACCCCTTCTCATAGTGTTTTTAAATATAATAATAATAATTATTATTATAATCCCCACTTCCAGCATATTCACAATTCCAGTATATTCACAATTCTAGCTTATTCCCAATTCCAGCATTTGTATTCACAATCCCAGCACATTCACGATCCCAACATATTCCTATTTCCAGCATATTCCCAATTCCAGCATATTCAAAATCTCAACATATTCATATTACCAGTATATTCCCAATTCCAGCATTTTACCATTTCCGGTATGTTCACAATTCCAGTATATTCCCATTTACAGTATATTCACAATTCCAGCATATTTGATTTTGATCTGTAAGACCTACACGGATCTAAAGTTTGACATTGATTTGGTCATAAGTTTTAACCCAAAACCAAAAAATGTAGTTCTGATCATCAAAAGTCTGGTCAGGAGTCACCTCGCGTTGGTCAAAACGTCAAAAGTTTGGTCGTTAAAATATTACTCCAAAAGGTGAGGCAACCGTACGTAACTCGCTCTTATATAAGAGTTATGATATCATGGGAAAAGAAAGGGTTACATGTTATGTATTTTACAAAGCAGCACATCGCCATTCGCCAATAACAACACAGCACAGAAGAAGAAACAAGTCAAGACTAGTATCTCTGTATTTTTTTTGTGCGATAAAAGGAGATAGATCCCAAGAAACATGTTCTCAACATTTCTATTGTACGTCTTGATAACATTATTTTGTTGCTTGCCATTTATTATGCAGTTTTAAGCTATGATTTGAGGAATTATATGAAATACAATAAATATGCTTGGCCATTTAATACTAGAAACAAAAATATACACAATCCACATCACAAATCATAATAATCATGTATATTCGCTGCAAATACACAATGAAATATGTTATGCATTGATGAAAAACTGCAAAATGGCCATTTAATACTAGAAACAAAAATATACACAATCCACATCACAAATCATAATAATCATGTATATTCGCTGCAAATACACAATGAAATATGTTATGCATTGATGAAAGACTGCAAATACGATGAAAATGAAGATCCTAAGCAAAAAAAAATCTAAGTGTTTTAAAGCTTTTTTGTCTTGTGTGTCTTTGTTCATTTCATGAACCAAGCATCAAGCTGCATCATGGCAGCAGCAGCAGAAGTTCTCTGCTTCGTCTGACAAAGTTCGTACTTGGGTGTCTTTGTTCATTTCATGAACCAAGCATCAAGCTGCATCATGGCAGCAGCAGCAGAAGTTCTCTGCTTCGTCTGACAAAGTTCGTCACGTCACGTCAACTGCTTCTTTTTTCCGGCAGCAACATCAACACTTGCACTTGTGCGGTGACGTTATCAGAGAGAGCGAGCGAGAGATGAGATGACCATTCCATAACATATGGGCGCTCTGTATTTTATTTTTTTGTGGGAGAATTATTTTTGCACGGAATTTAAAAAATATAATAATAACTAGAGCCGTGGCCGGTTAGTGGAAACGGGGCCCGTTGGTCTATAGTAAAACCCGATTTTAAATGGAACATGATTTTGTCATAAACATGTGATTTTATATGGAGTTTATCGGAAAGATGTTATATTATATGGGGTTTATCATGAAGATGGGATTTTATGTGGGGTTTAGCGTGAAGGTCATGTTTAACATGATCTTAAGTATGGAGATGTGATTTAAGATGAGGTTTAGGCTGAAGGGGTATGCATATATTTTAGGGCTAGGTGCCGACGGCCAATGAATTAATAGGGCGTTTTTCAAATGGGCGTATATTGAATGGGCATATCTAAAGGGGGCGTATGTTAAGAGGCTTATTTTAAATGGGTATTTGTTGAATGGGTGTACTTTAAAGGGGCGTATGTTAAGTAGTTGTATGTTAAGGAGCGCATGTTAAGTGGGCGTATTTTAAAGGGACTTATAGAAAAGTCCGTCCGTTTTATTATCGTATTTACCTTAACACAACTTTATGTATTCAAATTTTTTATTGTAAAAGTTCACGAATAATTAAAAAATAAGCATATTAAATAATTAGAATACTAATAAGAAATTTAATATGTTAAGTGACATTAACCTCCGAGTGTCCTCCTTCGAAGGACGCTCCAACTATCATATTATAGGTATTTTAGCTAATTAAGAAATTTATAAGTGCTAGTTAGGCCAAACGCCGCTAATAAATCTTCCAAACTCAATGATCTCTATCGATTTAGGCAATAAAAATATTTTGCAAATTTAATGCTAATTAGCTAATTAGTGCTAATTAACGTGCTAATTAGTTGATGTAGTTGATAATTAATTATCGTGTGCAGTTGTGATTTTTTTATGCAACCTGACTGTATGCATATAACTGGAGAAACTTTTTTTCCAACCTAACTGTATGTTCAGAACCCGTGCACAAAATTTCACGATTTACTTTCATTATAATATTGTATATTAAAATATTGTATACTAAAATATTGTATATTAACAACTAATTATTATTAACAGTTACAAAACACAAATACAAGTAATTATAAAATATTTACCTACATAAAATAATATAAATATTATAAGGGATATTATTATTCAAGCAGCATCGTTGTGGATTGGGTTTGGGTAGTAGTATAATTGTAGTGTAGTACGCTTGCTTTAACAACCCCTTCCGTGGCCGATTTTTCTAAACACGGAGTAAAACTTTAGAAAAAATTGTATTTTCGTTGATTTATAATTTAAAATTTTTCAAGTCACATAGGGGATTTAACTGTGGATCAGGGTTTACCCAAGATCTGATGCACGTTTTTAGTATTTAGGGACAAAAATTGAAAGTATTGGATGAACGAGAACAAACAAACACAGATAAGGTAAAAGACATGGTCACAGGGAATGCATTGTTAACCCAATAGACGTATGTTCCAATAGTAAATAATTTCAGGGTTGGTCAGGCTTCAAGCAAATACTATATTTTAATAGGCCGTACTACATTTTTGTAGTTTAGATTAAAATGTCGGCAAAATTCTGATTCCAGTCCAGACTCCAGACAAAATAACAGGGTTTGTTGTTTTCGGGGGTCTGAGATAAAATATGAAGATACTTAGTAGTTTTAGGAATAAAAGATGAAGCTATTCTTTTTCTAAAAATTAAGAGATAAGGATGTAGAATATGCAGATATTGTTTGCCTTGAGGTTAAGATAAAAGATATAGATACTACTTTTCGCCCCAAGAAAGTTACTAAAAAGTCTTAATGACAAAACAAGATACTGGAGAGTAATATACCAATGTTTTATTCAGGTGTTTACAGATAATTGGAAAAAAATGTTGCTACTATAATTTTGATTTTCCAAAGCAACTTGTCTTTGGTAATTAGTATTTCATGACAATGTAAATTTGGCAACGCGACTTTCAGATGTTGTAGACTGTAGGAAAATATGAAACAAATTAAAATCGTAGGTATCGTAATTCTTAATATTATTTTCGAACGTATCCAGAAACTTCAACTTGGAAGGAGTGATTGTCAAATTGATTCACATGATTTAAGGCAATTTTGTTCATATACGTGATTTTAAAATTGTAGTAGGGTCTTTACACGTATTGCGTTAATTACGTTGGTGTTTTTCCCTTATTACCGTCATTTTATTGTATCAACACCTCACATCTTCAAATCATTTTTTTCCATGTACATGTCTGGATTACTATCTTGTTTACCACCCACACTCTTACAACAAGGAAAGAATCAATGAAATTTTCTATGATAGCGATACCATATATTATAATGCGAATGAACATTCATTGGAAATACCTTTCTTTAGCGCTGATATAATGCTTATAGTATTGTTAATCTACTTGTTTTTTTCTATATAGGAGAAGCGACAAAGAAATGGACCGTGAAGTACAAGAACAGGGGAGTCAACTCACGTTGACGTACGTATTCATAAAGAAGGAAAAGTTGAAGAAGTTGAAACTACAAAGGGAACTATACAAAGAAGAGAAAAAAATTTTAAGAGAGAAAAATGAAAGATTGAACAAACAACTTGCATCGTTGATAGGTTAGTTTACCACTTATGCACCCCTAATATAAACTGTATTATTATTTTTCTTTCGTAAACTAACTATTCAAGTGAGTCTAGGATATTCCAATATTAAAGCAAACCATGTCCATATATCCCATTAGTAACATTATTAATTAGACTTCTGAACTTCTTACAATTACATTTTACTTAATATGCAGCCGATTTTTTGTTACATTTCGTAATTTGTTTTTGCGATAGTAGTACATTCACTAGTATTACGCGTTTTCATAATGATAAATTTGTATGATTATTGGTAAACTTGGTATGAGTTAAGAATCCCACTTAAAATCATAGATGCTCAACTCACACACATCAACAGAAAAAGCAGGAAGGAGATTGCATGCAAGCATAGAAACGTAGTGTTCAAGAGACTACATTTGTGGTAGAGCGGCAATATTTGTAGCTCTAACTCCTGTGCTCAATTTGTATTCTTGTAATGTTTTTGTCTGCTGGAGCCTGAAAAACCAGATCATACGAATATGCTACATGTGTATCAGTCGAAAATTAGTTGGTTGGATTATCATTAAGTTACTACTATAATCAGTAGCAAAAGAATTAGAGTTCATTTTGATTGTATTCTTGTGAGGTGTAGTAGCAGGTGTTTTGTTTGTGGGGTATGAAATTATTATTTTAAAGTTCTTGTATAGTTAATTACGTCATGAGTGAAATTATGTCTTTTTTCTGGTGTGATGTTCTTAACTTGTTATCTTTTGTACTTTATAGGAGAAATGCAAACGGAAGTTGCAAATAAACAGATTACAGGAGACGCGATGGAGGTCATGGAGGAAGAGGGGAGTGAAGGGGAGAATAAGAATCTAGTCGAGGAGGACAATGAATGTAAGAAAAAGGAAGGGTCTGCTGAAGAGCATGACGAACGAGAGGAGCCAGAAAGTGGTGGGGGTGGCGAGGAGGAAGAAACTAATGACACAGAAGACGACGATAACAGAAACTGCATTAGAATCAGATCTCAGGATGATGGAATATTTGAGCAAGAGGATGACGAGGATGATGACGATGAAGAATTTTTAAACTACGCGATCCCACAAGTTGAGCTTCAGGAACATCCTGTTTCTGGTGTACGCAAGCGTAAACAAGAGATTAGCGTATTAGCCAGAGACGACTTGGATGATATGGTTGAAGTCAGTGATGATGAGTTCGTGGATCATTATTATTCAACTGACCAATTTGTGAATGTGGATCCCGGTATGTTCAGAAAGAAAAGTAAGGAACAACGGGTGAGCCCGTTGTATATGCTCAACCCTGACGACTATGCGCATGATCAGAAGAAGCAAATACAAATTAGACGCGCGATTATCACTTATCGTCATCATCGAGAGAAAAAGGAGACGATTCTTCATCAACAAGAGGAGATTAAAAACCTCAGAAGCCACAATGAAGCCCTCAAGGCTAAAGTTATGGAGTTGAGTGGTTGTGGTTGCCCTAAAAACCGGACGGCTAATGTCGACGTTGTGGATGTGATCATACCACCGACGCCTATGAAGTTGTATGCTAAAGGCAATAATAGGTCTTGTTTGGGAACCTCATTGCAAAGTACTCCGACAACCTCGTCAATGAAAACATCCGAAAAAACTGGAACAGAATGTGATTCTACTCAAAAATTGGCGAAAATCAATCTCAAAGAGGTCAAGGAAGAGCCAAAACCGTTGGTGAACATAACGACAAGTCTACTAGCAAATTTAAATTCGAAAACAATGGCAACAGCAACAAGTAGACCCCTTCCTATACCACCTGCAGCAAAAGTACTAAGTAACGGTACTGCGCTGTCGAAAATTTCCACATATAAACAATTTGGCCCTTCTCCGCGATTCCTAAAATTAAATGGTTTAAAACCCAGCGCACCACCCGGTTCATTGGCAATGTTGTCATCACTAAAATCCGATCCTGGAGGTTCCATATCATCAACTTCGACTGGTAATCGCACTACCCCGTCTGTCCCACTTTGTTTTTCTACAATTAAAAAGGAACCTAGCACGCCTGCAACAGCTACTCCAGTGTCACGAATAGTTTTTGCTAAAAAGGGGGTCAACACTTCAAATGCCGTTCAAACAGCTTCTCAACTCGTATTTGGAACTGCGGCCATTCAAACTGGTGCTAACCATGGTCAAAACGTTAAAACACATACACCTTCTTCGCCATTGACGGCTTCACAACTAGCATTGGCTAGCCGAGTTCAATTTCCAGGTGTCGCAAATTCGTTCAAGTCAATCAACATGCGTTCTGTGAGTCAACATCCTCAAATATTTCGAACACCTTCAGGACAGGTCTTAAAGCTGGTCCAGCCTGCCAATGTAGCTCGGCAAATGTCAACTTCAATGGGACGAGTGGTACACTTACCTCAATACCAGTCCATCAAGCCGAAACCAATCCCCTCCATGAGCCAGCAAGATGCTGAGGCGCTGCAACGACAGATAGAAAGAAAGCAATTGGAGGACATGTGGAAGGAGTTGGATGATAATGACGAAGAAGAAATTGCAATAATTTCAGCTATTGATGGCGATCATGCCATCAGTCCAATTCAACAAAGGAATCGTAAACAAACCATGAAGAAACGTCCAAATGGTTCAAGTGACCCCGGAAGAGTTATCAAATCTGGTGGGGAAGAGATTGAGTTAAATCGGTATGCTGACATAGTTTTCGAGGAAGCTGATTAATTAATGCAATATATATATATATCTCGAAGTGTTCTTAGTGACGTATGTCCTATATATATGTTAACTATAGAAATATGTTATTATTTTTTGTTCAAACTAAGTATACACTTTTAAATTTCTTTCGTATGACTTTCGTCGTTTAACTTGATGCTCATTACCTAGCTAAACAACTCCTGTTTTACTTTTTCTAGTTATGGATATCCCAAGAGTATTTAGTATATCTATTTTGTATTAGTAAACAGTTAGGTAATTGAAGCATGAAAAAAATAAGAATGAATTGTTTATTACTTGTGTAAATAAATTGTGAATTGACCAACACTTGATGTCATTGTAAAATATCGATTTTGTTTTTATTGTCACAACATCTTGACATAGTCTCTTGATACGGCGCAGATAATAATAATATACAAAAAGACCCGAAAACTAAAAAGTACATACGTTTTATAGGTACATATTTTTTCTTTACGCAGATAAAAAATACATTATAATATTATGGTATGCTAACTTACATGGTATATAAAAATAATATACAAAATATAAGGCTGTTTGTTTAAGTAATTTCGTCTTGTACTATATTACATTAATGAATTATGTTGTTGTTATATCTTAAGTTTTTAATACATGTAAATATACAGTTCCCGAACATTTTTATAAATAACTATCTTGGTTTATATTGTTAAAGCGTTATGTTGAAAACAGGAAGAGTAAAACTGCTACGGTAACACTCAATACAGTGCTATGGCGTGAATCCTTTGCGTCGGTTCCACTGGATATGCTTGTGGGTTTATCTGGAAAAGAATTCAATTTACATTAAGTTTAATTTTGATTGTGGAAGTAAATTAGAATTTGTTCATTTTGTACTTGAACGTTTTTTTGAAATTTTAAAGAAGATTTTATCCATGTTCAAAATAAATGTCATTATGTGTTTGTGCATTGAAGGTTGATGTTTTACCGATTCCAAGTTGATTTGTTCCAAGTTGTTGGGACGGTCTTCTCGACGAGCATGTTCTGTATGGTAATTTTGTTTTCCTTTTGACTGGATTTAGCACTCCAGGAATATCAATACTAGGTCTGCTAATTTCTCGTCCGTTAAGAAGCCTGTCAAAGTCCTGCTCAATCCTGTTGGCCTCGGGTCCTGCATGACAAAAATTGATTTTTAAATTCGGTAAAGCATACTGGTTTGATGATCCGTCGTAAGGTTATTTATGTCAGCATTGCATATTTGCTATAATTTTACCTCTAAAATGGAACAGCACTTGAATACATTCCCCATTGTACACGTCCTTTGTTTGGCGGTTATCATAAGTAAGAAGCCAATCAGGTACACCCAACACTTTTCGAACCTCATCAATGAAATCCTCTCTGCAAATTATATGACAATACAAGTTTTATGGCGTCGTTCCATATGCTTTGCATCAACACAACATTTTAATTTGGATTTACTACTTACAATAAAAATGTATTGAATTTTCGGATGTTGGCATATTTGATAATATCTTTATCTGGATCAATATTTCCACAAGCTAATCGCTCAACTGCTCCATTTGGTGCATGAATAATTAGGGATCTTCCGAGTACAGAACCAGGTCCACCTATTGATAAAACATTTAAATTGCAGTATATTTGTACACAAATTTTGAATTGATTATCATCATCATCAATTTAAGTTCTACATTAAAGTATTTCGTGACACTCACTCAAAGGCAAATTTGGATCGATCAAAACATGCTTGCTTTCTCCCAAGCTGATAGGTCCCAATCGTCCTGTAATATCACCTACCTCACAACGTAAGGGAGTTTCGGGGGAACACTCTTGGGCATAAAATTCCTTCTACAAATCATAAATGAGCAGTCAAAGTCATGATTCGAGGACAAAAAATTTCCTTTCAACTCTTGCAACTCAAGATTTCCTTACATTGTTTGGATCTGCCAGGTGTACAAAGTAGGGGTTCCAGCGGTATCCAGCAGCCACACATCTATGGGCTAACGACTTTACTGCAGCATCATGTGCTATGCGGTTAACGAAGACAGACCATGCGTGACTTCTTGACTGCAAATAAAATTGCAAATATGCCGGGTTAATTCAAGTATTTTACAGAGCCATTGTGCATACTTGCTTTGAATGAATTTACTACTTACGGCATTACGGTTAACTTGTCCGGGATATTTTAAATTGACCTCGATCGCAGTATCACTGAGACTTCCGTCATTGTACACCAATTGCGTCTGAAAATAATCGTTTGATTGTTATTTATTGTACTTTATCAAATCGAACAATCGTCACTAAACACTAGTTGAATACAGTTACAATATTCAAAATTAAATTAGTAATACTTCAGAAAGGATGAAAACTTACAAATCTCACGTAACCCCAAGCATAACCGTCTGGATGGTGGAATGACGCAATAGCCCTGTACTCGGCTGCTTCCGAGGGACTATATCCACGCACGAGGTCAGCACAAGCATACCTTGAATTTCTGTCCGTTTTGTGAATTACGATAGAACGGCCAATGATTGAATGTGGTGCAATAAGTTCCAAGTTGGTGTCGTTGTAGTTCTTTTCAAATTCATGCAAAGTACGGAGTTTATCGAATTTTCCACTCAAGTCTCCAACTTCATACTGATCTGGTGTGCCCTTCAATGGAGACTTGGTGATATTGAATGGGTTAAAATGGCCACCAATAGAGTGATCGGAACAAGGTTGAGCTTCTTGGATTGGTATGGAAGTCTAAATAATGGAGGTCAATTCCATGAAATTAATTAGAATGGATTGTCCTGGTTCAATTTATATCACTATGTAAACAAGTAGTCGTGTCTATTCCCTTACTCTGTGGACATGATAGTTAGACACAATCCCTTCCAATCCCTTAAGCATAACATGATATTTAACAGGCGAAAATGGCGTTTCCTGAATGAATTCCAGACGACCTGTGATTCCAGTTTTCTTTCCTCCATTTGGAAACCAGTCTTTTGCGACGACTTTGATTCTATGTACCCTTTGAATTCTATGTGATATACAAAGAATACATAAAATTAAATTCAAGGGACTGCTTGGGGAGATAAGTTTTCTAACTAGTTTATACTGCATATCTACGCCGGGCTTACTTGACACATCCCAAACGATTACCACGATGAATTGGATGAACCTCATCAGTTATAACGACAGATCTTCCAATGATGCCCCATCGACCAGACAAAGGAAGGTTTGTATCCGTGAAGAATCTTCGTGTGTGAGTAATGCTAGTTTTTGATCCTGCTACAGTAAGGCGTTGTGTTCTGGTACTGGCGTCTCCCAACTCACAACGGAAAGGGCTGGATGGGCCACAATCGGAATAACCTCTGGATTCAGTGCTCACCTACAATTTTCAAGTGTGTATTCAATTAAGTTTATATCGTTCATATTCCAAATTAAAGCTAAACTCCCTTCTTTTAAATAACTTGATCTTGATACTATTTACATAATAATATGTTGGTATTACTCTGTATGGGTTAAAATGATTTCCAGCACTTTGACATCTGTTACGCCAATCGTAGTAGTCCTTGTTGATCTCTCCAGAATGGATTGCCCATTCGTGGTCCAAGGTATTGTTTTTCGAACCGTCACTGTAGTGAAGCCCATCCACGAAAATGCTAAAATTATAAAATAAATAAAGATGAATGTGAATCCCTTTATGAAAAATATAAATTTACCAATGCTTGTTGTATCACATTCTTATTTCTATATACATAATATGTAGCCCTCAGCTAGATTAAAGGTTTTTAATTGCAATCTGGTTTGGCATGAGTGTAATTTCTAGCGTGTGAATCCATTCATTGCTTTTATACATAATTAAAAATTAAAATTGTAAATGCAAATGAAGCAACAGGCAACTCACAGAAATGTGGTGCGACGACGAGGCCCACATAATAAAATGTTTTCTTCATCGACAACTCGTAAGATCGAGCCCTGAAAGGGATTTCTTGTCTTATTTGTGAGCCTCGTACATTTTACTGCATTATTACCTTTCCGCAAATTAAATTGCATACGATGCCTTATTATTGACGCTACACGACCTTTACAAGAAAATTTGCTAAATGTACTATCATATAATATTTTAAAGAGTTCAATCCAATATTTAAGCTTTCAGCTAACATTGCACGTTTTATGTTTGTCATTGTATTTCAATAACAAATATATCACCACGGGATGTGCTCACGGGCTTGAGTATTAAGTGTCATGTGCGCATTTTGTTTCTTATTTTACTCATGTCGAAACATCAGGTAGTACCCATTTACGACCTATTGCAAGCATTACCATTCGTCCACACGGCCAAGTTCTTTTCCAGGGGAAAATTTGTTTTTTATCAAATGCTATTTACTGGTTAAGGGTTAACAATATTTAATGTAAACTTTATGATTGTTTGTGTGCCTTGTGTGGAGTAATCCTTTATTGACTAGAATTTCTTACCTTGTCTCAGCAAAAGGATTGGTAGCTTCCTGCATGAAGTAAATGGTTCCTACTAGCGGATATCGGAATCTTGCCATGGCGACAACCAGTGGTTTTGTGCTTTCGATATTTCCACAAATCCATCTTCCACCATCCCCATCTCTACACGATAAAAACGATTTTTTGTTTGTTTAAACATTGATGTCAAAGTTATTTAAAAGAGTCTTTGTATAAATAAAAGTGCGTAAAAATTTACTTGTAGATAACAACTGATCTTCCAACAATTGAATTTGGTCCAAAAAGAGGCAAATTTTGGTCCAAGTAAACACTTGTCACGTTATCTAATTTAGCTAATGTGCCATATTTTCCACTGAGATCCCCAAGCTAAAAAATATATCAAGTTTAAGAGTAAATACATATACAAGTTTACTTTCATTTCACTATACAAAATGCCTAACAACTATTCGTCGTGATTCATTACTTCAAATTGGTCATCAGTTCCGCTCGCTGGGTTGGGATAGTTTGCAACATTCACTTGGTATGGATTCCAGTGACCACCAGTTGTACTACAGACTGCTTCTCCGGGCTAAAAAAAAATATAAGTTTTTTTTATGAACAATTGAAAAAGTATTGTCAAACTTGGATTGTATGCATGCAAACAGCATGTATTACATATTGTTCTATATGTATATCTTGAATTTGAATCAAAATCACAAAAGGACTGGCAGTTTAACCAACCCCAAGTAATACTCTAATGACTGATGCATCTTGTCAACAGTAAATCACACTGACATTGTTAAACTATCCACTAAATTGTTTTCTGCATTTTATTTTCAAGTGATTTTAATATAATGAAACTTTATTTTATTACATTACCACGAAGAGGAATAGTAATAAGGCATATAAAATTAACATTCATTTTGCCTAAACTTATCATAATCGTTGTGGCAAGTCATCTGTGTGTGTGTGTGTGTGTGTGTAGTAATCTGTGTGATGATGAAGCTTTTTGTTCGGCAATCAATTTCCCTTTAAAAAAAACTTTTGAATTCCAAGAAGCATCATCATCATCAAGTCACTGATGTAATTGTTTATGAATAGATATAAAGTGCATAATGTACCCCCTAAAGGAAATTTCATATTTACCCTTTTGTAGATAATAACTTGCATAACAGCAAACAATTAACCGACAACCTGTCAGTTAATTCTACATTGTAATTGCTCGCAAGTTACATTAAGCACGACATCAAATTAGTCATTCAAGCAGTGAAAAATATATTTTTATCTTTATGTAATAGTTGGAAGCTATATTCTATTTGGCTAGATAATTTACACACATGATGACATGCATTTTTTATAAAAACTTCTTTAAAACGTTCTATCAAGACAGATATGCTTGTATGATTGATGCATTCTATTTAAAATTCTCAAATGTTGTGCGTTATTGTCTAATGACACATTATTATTGTTATTAGATATTATCCACAAGCAAATTATTGTAAAGACTTAAGTAATAGACATTATTATTAGATAAGTGTATGTTGTCGACAAGAATATTAATGAGCCACACACTCACCCGTCGTTTTGGCAATTTGGGGAACAAATGCACATGGAACGCACCGCCTCTTGAGTTGAGATTCCTTGCTGTGATGAACGTTTTGGTTGGGTGAAACGGGGAATTTTGCACAAATGTGAAATTCACCTTGGCTCCACTACCGTGCACTAACGCAATTCCTTTCTTTGGCTCAATCTGTAAACATTACCAAGAAGACAAAGAATTACTCATTAATAATTTGCAATGATTTGATTAATAATATTCAGTTTTACAGCCAGAGTAGGTGCAGATAAGACAGAGTTTCGATGCACCTAAAAACGTACAAACCTTCTTTTTTTTAAACATTTTCTCCCTTAAAATATAATTTTTTTGGTCTATTACAAAAATCATTCCAACATGTAAAACATATTGTTTGAATCATTCAAGCATAATAATAAAACTTTTGGGAGAGTCAAGTTATGAACTTGTCTCAAAATATATCTGTCTGGCAGACGCTTCAATCGTAAGGGCATTCACATTTACTGACTTGTTAGGTTAATGATCCCACGCTTTTGAGCATAGATCAACAACAAAATTAAAAATAATTTTACTAGAAAAGGTTAACGTTTGCTAGTCTGTACTGGAATTGTAGACGATTTGGTTAACCTAATGTACTAATTATCACGTTAAAAAGCCATTCACACGCGCGCGCGCGACACGTAGTTTATTATAAGCAGCCTCCGTCATCGAATTCCAGTGTAAAGCACGATTCATTTTACTGTCTAGCCATATTTCACACATTTGGATTCAGTAAATATAAATATTTCATGAACAATGAGCATCATAAATGTTTTAATCTACAATCAAATGTCTTGAAATGAGGATTATCTGCTATACCTTCTGAATGCGTGCACATCCCACAATGGTATCAGGTTTATCAGGATGAAATACCACAACAAAGACCTTCCTTCGTCCGCCGTACGGAATTGGTGGTAAGCTGGCGTCTTTGTAAATCTTCCTTGAGAAAATGGATTGTCTTGCCCCAACACGAATTTTGCCGTGCTTCTCGGTCATTTCCCCTGCGGCACAAGTCTCAATGTCCGACTTGGAGCAATAGCCATTTCCTTGCCGATTGTCTGGATCCCACAGTTGTTGCAGAGTTTGACAATCTCCGTCATCTATAGAAATTCAGAACAGATCGGTGAACAGAGATAAAGAGGAAGCATACGAAATTATAATACGTTTGTATTATACAGCCTTTAATCCGAGATCAGGGTTAGTCAAGATTCATTTCTTGATACATGCAAAATAGAAGAAGAAACACTATTATCTTTTTTCTACAACAATCATGAAATTGTAAGAGCACTTGGACGATACGTTGTCAATATCTTCTTAGATCGCTATTGTGAAAGGGCGGAGTAAAGACACGACGACATAAAAAAGGTGTTGCAATGCAAGCTATTAAAGAAGTGTCATCTTCAATTTCATTACAAGTTACCTAGATGATAAAATATTGTTGTTTTCATATTACTTTTATTGTAACAAGAGCTTTGTCACTTTTAAGCCATTGCAGAGGCGTGTTGAAAACCATTCACATTCATTTAGTTGACATAATCTCAAAGTGTAAAAAGAATGTCCACGTCTTTGCATGCGCTGTACGTATTTGTTCACATCTCCAGTCTGTTTTTGCCTCAGGTAAATTACACACGTGCCATTCGTATTTCTGCAGGTACACTTATGTAAATATGTATATCTCTGATTAGATCTCTTTGAAAAAATGCAAAAACAAACTTTTATTTTCTGAGTAAGAGTTCCTTTGCATTTAAATATTGCTTGAGGCTTATTAAACGGTTGATTAAAAAAAATTGGGAAATTAATTTGTTCCATTTAGGTAAGCATCACTAGTCGCATAGGGACATATCACGTTACAAATTACCATAACCTCGACATAGGATGACGATACGATGTTTATCTAATCTAGACCAGAAGAATGCAACAATACTAAAAAAGATAGGAATGTGGACCACCCGCTGACCATCATCTCATCAGAGACCTCAGCATATGTGTACAAGTAAAAATTTAAAATGGATGAAAGTTTGAAAGGAAAAGCATCATAAATTCTTTTCTTGATCACAACACAACAACATGTTTTTTTGAGTGTGTTGTGTTAAGTGTCATATCACAAGCACGACATATATGTAGTATCTGTAGATAATATAAAATGCTGGACACATACCTCTGGTGTTGGCGTTATAATCAGTGATGTACAATTTCCAGGCGTGATCAGATGCCGCCGGTCTGTCCTGATTTACATGGAATAAGTCACTGTAAATGGATGTCATCAGCCCCTCCCGATCATTCAAAGTTTGGAAGTGAACGGTTCCTGCCATGGGTCTTGAGAAATGGGCTACACCAAACCTGGTCTCTGCTTCAGCCTACAAAAAGAATACATACATAGTTACATATATTTAGATACAACACCTTCATACATGCGTACATATAACATTTAATCAAGATACAAAATATTTGGCAGGTTTTTATTTTGAGAATGAGAAAAACTTCTTTTAAAAATGACTCTACAATGATCTTGCAATCCCATCGACTTTTTCATTCATAATTAAAGAAAATGCGTACACTATATAATAGGGATGCATATATATATAAAAGGAGCTCTGCGTATGAATGAAGTTTCCAAATATGATCTCAACCTAGTCACGCTACACACTGTATTATGTTGTAGTATCAGGGGAAAAAAGCTTATATAGAGGCTCAGTTTTTTTCTTTTATAATTTATACCTAATCAATACAATTGGATCCTATGAGAATGCATGATTTTAATCCCAAATTGGATGTCCTGTGGCGTAGGATGGAATAAAATGTGATAATAAAAGTTTGATTGAACATTCACGGCTAATTAGAACCATCATTTTGATTATATACAATACGTATTATGGATAGATTTATAGTATAAGGTTACCCTTAAATCTATGTTTGGGCAATATGCAATCTCTCTTTGCGAGGCCTTAAATGTATAAAAAAAATTATATCACAGAAAGTAAAAGGATTAAAAATATGTTCAATCAAATTTAAATATCAAATTGACATCCAAAAGTTATTTTCATATTTACTTGCATTATTATGATGATGAATTCATTGTAGTAATGATGTATTAAGTGAGCCTATTGTACATAAATCTACCAAGAATGGTTTTTTTTAAATCCTCAAATTAAATTGATGTCCTATTTTTGTTTCTTATCTCCATTACCAATGTAGGCATGGTCATTGTGCCGTGTGAGTTTGAGCGCAAGGCATTTGAATATTTGTTGTTCCCCGAATCCGAACTTCAACCGCTACTCGGGTACCCCTCTAGATTTATTTTCTTTTTTTGTTAGATCAAAAAATCATGCGGAACTTTAAATCGTACGCAATACCTATTTGGTTCAGTTGGATAAAAGTTTGCTTAAAGAGATACTTCCTTGAAGAAAGATATGTTGACTGTGATTACGCCTTGTAGCTTTTGAAATATAAATCACGTAGTCATGTTATCAAGTCAAATTATAAAGATTCCTTAAGAGATGAGATTATACGATGACGCGTTGTGTATCATCATCAGGTTGTAGTTTTTTTTAGCTTACTATGCTACGTGATTTGAAAAAACCATATCTGTAGGTACTTTGATTTTTCTTCATTTATTTCAAAAGAGAATATATAATAGCCTACCTTTTGAGAGAATGAAAATACAATCATGTGGGGAATATAATTTGATCTATTTTGAAATTATAAACTGTAAACATTTCTGGCCAGGCGAGATGAACAATCAAGTCAGAGAATTGCATATTATTAAGAGCAACTACAATTTGCACTACAAATTTTGCAGTGTAGTTGTTGTTGTGGTAAAGATAAGTGTATATAACATATGTGTTTTCTAAAAACAATTTGTGTTTTGATGTTAAGCATTGATTTTTTTAAATAAAAAAAACGACAGGATGAAATAAATTTACAAAAAAATATTTATAATAATAATCACTTACATCAATAGTTGCGCAGGTACTTTGTCCTTTTGATGAAAGTACAAGACTGTGTGACCAGATACCATCTGTTCCTGTTAAGTTAAACCTATCAGTAGAGAGCACGATTGTGGACTCGCCTGGTAACGTCAGTTTACCAAACACTTCGTCCAGTTTCACAATTCTAAAAAAGGACATTTTAAGAAGAGTAATTGTTACCATCTTGATCATCATTTGGGTGATATATTTTTTTGTCATGACAAACATTTTAAACTTTTGTACTTACGGGGATCCTATTGTGGTACGATCACAACGGTTATTTGGATTGGCTCCATAACTCACTGGAAATTCGTGAATAGCCCAGGAATATTCTTGGGGGTCAATCCAAAGAGACTCAATGCTGACAAGGACAGTGACCTTTGAGCCAAGACCTTCTTGAACCCAAGTTACTGTCCCACGAATGCCTTGTCCATTCAATGGAGCAAATAGGGTAATACCCTCAGCAAGGCTGAACAAATTGATAACACCTGTGAACAGTTGTAAAAAAAATGGCAAATTAGTACATGACATGAGAATGCATATTATATATATCTAGGTATGTATGTATGTAGTTCGTTTTTTTAGCCATTCCTTATCTTATCTATCACTACTAACCCTTTAGGGCAAAAGAAAAACATTACAATTTGCGCATGTATGTACATTTGACGTTCAGTGAGTTCAACATGACATTTTATTATTAAACGCTTAAACCCATGTCAGATATATGTTAGCGTATTTGTAATACCCTATTTTGATGGCTTTGCGATCAAAGAAAATGAAAGGTGGCAAAAAAAGTTTATATCGAAAGTAAAAGATTTTTTTTCTGTAAAAAAATGATGTTCGCAATTGCTTATTCAGCCTGATTCCTGTGAGAAAATGGCTTTAACTATGCACAATCTGCGAACAAATAATAGTTATTAACAATTCATTGGTAAAATTTTATGTTGACGAGCTGGGATAAATCTGTGTGTGATTCACATGACAATTAACTTTAAAAAAGCTGATACAACCACCCATGCAAAGCTAATTTTATTTAATACAAAATCATGTTCAGCAGAAGAATATTTTCATGCGTTGTTGTATGTATTTGTGTACATGCGTACGAACATATTACATCGCCATTCAGTAAGTCAATGAGGATTTTAAGCATTCGTAGTTAATAAAAAGAATACCATGAGATGACTATAATGTGACCCTTTAGTTTGACAAATTGAAGTACAAATTCCATGTTATCTGTTATCTGCATCCTCCTTCATAACAAGTCAATATTTATTTAAAATCATAAATAATATTTTTTTTAAATCCTTGTGCAGGCTGCTGACATTGCCCTTATAGCAACAATAATATACAACAACAATTTAACGTGAAATTAAATTTTGAACATCATTTACGCTAAAAAAAATTGCCATTCAACTTGAACGAACAACAACAAAAAACATGAAGTTAAAAAGCTATAAAGGTTTAAACCCTTTTTTAAAAGCACTTAAAGTTAGAAGTGTTCAGATTTTAAATCCTTTTATAAATATGCACGTAGTTAAACAATAACATTTTAGCAAAACTTAATTACCTACCTATAAACAAAATGAGTGCCATATTGTACCGGTAAAATAGTATAGTGAAAAAAAAAACAATGGCTGCAAAGAAAAATTCCCGAATCTTCATAAAGTCGTTGTTGCCATTTTTAGCAGTTTTCGTTTTATGTGCTTGCCTTTCAAGTTTGAAAAAGATGAGAGATTAAAAGGGGAAACATATTTTGTTCTTCTTGGTAGCCAACCATAATTTTTTTTGTTCATGTTTTTTTGTTGAATATCATGAGCACTGCATTATTATTCACATGAAAACTATTTTCTTTGCCATCATCATCAATATCATCATCATCATCATTGCTTTTTTTTGTATTACATGGATGAATGACTTCATCATCATCTTTGTTGTTTTGTGTTGTTGTTGGTGGATTATTATTATGACTATTGGTTCGCGCATGACATAATTATATACTATCGAAATTACGTTTTACTACGTTTACGACGTCTTAAACGTAAAAACATGCTCATTTCTTTCTATATACAAAAAAAATATAATTTTCTCCGGCTCTTTTCTCTGAAGAAGTCAAGTGCAAGTCCGTCTTACGAGAAGAGAGCACAAGCACACGGCGTGCCGCATTTTTTTATATCCCCCCTTCTCATCATTCTCTTGTCGTGCCTTCATTTGGACCACCCATTATGAAAACTGGTAACAACAGTAAAAAAATATACAACAATAATGGTCCCACCAACAACGATTACTCTCTGTCCTCCGTGTAGGTTCAACAATGTAATATAATAATAATAACGTAACATATAGATTCGTGTGGTAGGATCCAAACCAACAAACAAAACCAATAATGCTGACCAACAACAAGATCACAAATTCAATTGAGATATTTAGAAGGTTGAGCTCATGGGGCCGTGCAAGCCTGAGTATTTTTTTTGTCCGGATGATGCATGCTTCTTATGGTATGTGTGGTGAGGTTGGTTAAGGATCACTCACAAAAATAAATAAAAACCCAGAAACATCTCCAGTATCCGTTTTTTATACACTTATTCATTCCATCGCGTAAGTTGGATTTCACTAGAAGGATGATGGTTCGTTGCTTTTGTCGTTGGGTTGCTTACAGCTTTAGGAGTAAAAGGGCTCCTCCTTGGAATT
>JAHZNC010000360.1:0-31767 GCA_027744095.1 Zhuqinia jingwanae
ATAAAAAACTTTTTTTTTGCCTTGAGAGACCGAACTCACCACAGATGAAAAAAAATAAAAAAATAATGGGCTGAGGGATGGACGAGAGTCGTATTACGATGAATGATGGTGATCATCATCTTCACATTGTAAAAGGAGGAATGATAAAGAAACAACATAAAAATTCATCATTAAGTCTTGACTCAAATAAAGATGCCTACACGCAATGCATACTATGCATACTATTGTATATAGCACTTTGTACATTCAATTGTTGTTATATCATCTTGTGTTCACCCTTAAAAAGTTGCAAAATAGTCAATAACATTATTCGTCTTTTTCATGATTCATGCATTAATATTGAAAAAGACTTGTCTCACTGTTGTTGCAGAATAATAATATCACCAGTGTGATGATTACTGATTTTTGGTCAAAGAGTTCCCAGATGATGACGAGCATGAATGATTATCAAGGGAGAAGTGTGAATTTGCCTCTTTCACCTTTTCATTTGGAATCTTCCTTTCTTGTTATTTCTTCGCGTATTTTGGGAAAAACCTATGGCACCTATCTTACTATCAATAACCAGGGTAGGTCTTTTTCCTTGCAAAAATAAATATTTTTTTCTCATTTACAACTAGAATCTTTGCCAGAATAAGGGGAATATTTAATTACATGGCTGAAAGTAATGTTTTACTGGTTTATTTATTTTGCGCATGTTGCAAAAAAATTATTGAGTTGTTTCTATTAAGCGGTTTACCAGGTTTAATCTGTCACGTGCATAAAAATCAAGTTTTAAATTTAAAAATAATATAACCAACAACATTTAAATATTTTTTTAAATCGATCATGTCTTACACGCATGTTTTACATGTGAATTTTTCTAAAAATCAAATTTTTCTTCCCTGTATCCAAACATATTTTTTACAAGATTTTTCCCCAGAACGTGTTTTTGATAGTACTCACTCTAGTAGTAATAAATACACCTAGTCACCATCCACCAGTGCACACACGTACTTACTTGCAGTAAGACAGTGAATACAAATAAATAGGAGTGACCTTGCTTAGGAGGAAGAATGGATGGATGGTTACTTTTTAACTGAGTTACATTTTCATACATACTAACCAACATGATTCACAGCTCGTAATAGCAGCACAAATAACAATTGCTTGCACACACACACACAATATGTAGAAAAGAATAGGCATTTATAAGTAGTATTAACGTACATGAATGAGGATGATCACATGGCATTTTTTTTTCCATTCCGTGTGTGGTTGCGAGATGATGGCAAAAGGAGAAGAAGTGGAGGCAGTGCAGTGTTCTATGCTCATGATGATAGTAATAATGGTGTGCTGTATTAATCATTATATCATGTTGAATATGTATTTTTACACACCAGTCACTCATTCAACTAACAAAATTTTACCCAGAGAGATATAGGACTTAGGGAGGCATTTTATTTTATTTTATTTTATTATCCTTTGTAATCGCATATTTAATGTGGGCTAGGTTTCAACCTTACTCACATAACGACTACTTATATTTTTTTTTGAAAAAAAGGTACAATAATATATCTGCATAACATTCAGGTTTCATTCAAATATTCAGACTCGGATGATGATAAAATGATGAATGCAAATGTGAACTTAGACAAGAGATTGGAAATGATAATGTAATGCTGCTACTAACAAATGCTGCTGGCAAACACCTCTTTTTACTCCTCAACTGGAAGGTTATTTCCATTTTTCCAGTGTATAATTGTTGGGTGGATTATTTGATCCACATCAGCAACAACAAAAACACATCACAATTCCATATGCCTTGCATGAAGCACGCACGTATATGTAGGTATACATGCATGGGATTAACCGAACGTGAACGTTGAAACGATTTGAGAACAGAAGAGCTATCAAATCAAGGTCTTTTTTATTATCATTATTCCCTCAGATTTTCATGCTCCATTGCAAGTTCTTAACTACTAATAAAACTCCCAAATATTGATCGAATAATAATACCACAATTATATTTTACTGCTCGTGTTTGAAATACATGAATGCACACTTTAAAAATAGGTGTGATAAAAAATAGAGGTAGCTCCCAAACTATTTACTAAACTACTAAAGTGTAGGTTTATACCTGGTTATACATACGTAGGTTGTATGGTAGGTTGATTGTGAGGTTTTAAGTAAATGGAGAAGACGATGAGAAAATGAACCTTTGCACTTCAAGGATATTACGTTTCATGAGCATCATCATCAATTTTTAAGCATATTATGAACACTGATCAGAAAAGAAGATCGGAAAATGGAATGGAAACATTCTGTAGCAATAAAATATAATAAGAGGGGTGAATCAGGAATAGGCTGTAATTTATTTTTTGAATTGCACTGCATATTTATGTATGTACATACATCACTGCTAAGGAAAAAAGTTGCCTCCGTTATTGTTTGCAGGAGACGCGATCACGATAAGAATTTTATAGAGCTTGCATCTGATAGTCAAATTAAGGGATGCATGAACTTATGCCTTGCAAACTTTTTTATATTTAACCAAAAGTAAAGCAATTCGTCCGAGTTCGACGAGTGATAGGACGATGATAGCAAATGCAGACAAAGCGTAGCGAAGACTTTTCTAAATTCCAGAAAATTTGTCCTGGTGCATGACCTAAATGACTACTATCGCTTTTTCTTGGTTTAGTTCACTCCTTCCCCTAAACTTCTATTACCGCTGTGAATACAGTACTCTCACGAAAACACAAACGAATTTATATGCAAGCGTTCACCTTTTTTATTACAAGTACAAAAATAATCTTATTAGCTGGACATCCAGCACAGTATGTAGAAAACCGAATTAACTAGAGTGGGCAAGTGAGTACACTCATACCTTGCCGTTGGCTTGTAGTTCTCCTTTGTAAGTCGTGGCAAACGAAGCGAAAAATAAAACACTAGTCAGTCTAATTCACTCATTTCCTAAAAGAAAGGTGGTAGTGATGTGGTTGAGTTGGAGTGCGATTATTTAAAACGATTCTGTGTAATGGAGAAACCCAAGCAGTTTCTCCTTCAACCATATAAATACACGATACACACTCATCATTATCATATATTATCATGCTTAAACCATGCCGTGTCATGGTTGCATAATGCGCAATATTGCTAGTCATCCACCCATCCGTCCAGCAGCAGTATAATAGCACACAAGAAAGCTGTGTGTCTTCTTTTTTTAAATCCCCTCTAAATATTAACATCACATCGTCGTCATCATCATGGTGGTAATGCAATAATAATAATAATAATAATACACAAACTTATTTATGCATGCTCAACAAAATGTGTAAGTTTTAGGTGGAGCTTTTTAATAAAAATAACAAACACACAAACAATTTTATCTTTAATCGTTATCATGCCCGAGTTCATTTTGTTTACTAAGAAGTACTTTTATTGTAACTGTTGTGCGAGTCAAGTCAATATTTTTTTCGCTACTGTGTGACAGAGATTTGGTCAAAAGATACCAACAAATTCCTGTGATTATTGGAGTTATCGACGAAACTTTTTCCTTCAGTCTACTTGGAAAAGACTTGTTAACGCATAAAATAGTAGGCAACTGTACTAAAGGTAATTACTTTTTTTTTGCTCAAGACAATGAACCAAGTTTCATTTACACTTGGTTTGACGGTTTAGCTGTCTAAAAGATGGAGGGGTATAAAATATATTTGTGCAAATATTTTTGCTACCTAATATGTCTAATTTCTCTATTTGAGCCCAGCAATACAACAATTGCTTGCAACGGCACATATTTTGTTTTAGTCATCACAAATCACAAATACTTTTTGCAAGTGTGTAGACACACAGATGCATGCACATAAACTACGTATTGTGTTATATTTAGATTCCCATATAAGTACTAAAGTATTCAGGACTGACCTTCCTATTGACAAATTGTAATTAAATTATTGCTAATTTTTCTTTGCTCTTTTTTTATAAATAAAACGAAAGTGTCCCATATTTCCCGCTTTATTAAAGCGGCTTTAATCTATTTTCGTGCCTGCTAAATTTCATTACGTTTGGTGTTATTTGTCATATGAATAAAACACTCAATAAATCGTGCAAGCCAAGCATTTACAAACAAGCCATTCATTATGTGGTTGCAAGTTACAATTATTATGTGCATTGCAAATTTACCTTTTAATGCGCCACGTGTTGTATATACACACATATGTACGTAAATGTGTGAGTGCAAAAAAATATATTATATTAGCCTTATTCCAAAAATATATTAAGGAAGGTATATATCGTTAGCAGACAACATTTAAAATGTTAAATTAAAAAATGTCCTCTAACGTCGTCCAAAATGCAACAGACAGCATTTTGTTCTAAAATAATAATAATAATAATAATAATATGAAATGAAATGAAATGTCATAAATAGTCTGCTAATGGTAAAGATGATTATCATTTACTATTTACTTACTGATTTTTCTCCCTCCTCTTCTTGTTATTAAAAAGCATTAAGTAGAAAACCATGACACACGAATTTGCTTGCGACAATGATGTATTGTAATTAATACTGTATGACAAATGAGCATAGAGAAAGGAAGAATATCTTTAAAAAAAAAAGTAGTTATCTCCTTTTTAATGCATGTATATACGCCGTCTTACAAGAACAGATTCTGCATGGCATGCATATATAAGTGCATGCAAAAAAAATCTGTATATTTCATTGCAGTCATGTTGCATTTTTTAACAATGCCGACATAACATATCAAGACTATTACTACTTGATTTAAAAAAACTTGATATCATTGGTCCATCCACAAAAAGGTGTATAAGGGATGGGCGTGGTCCATTTATAAATTGAGCAAATTCCGCTTTAAAAATGTGCAGTAATACATGGTAATAAATAATCATAATGAAATTGTGCATTGAAAAATAGTCATTTAATATGAGCTACTAGTGCTCAGCTCAGCTAGCAACACTTTTGATATTAAAAAGGAGAGCGTACATATTTTATGCATAGCTCTGAAAAAGGTGCACATTGTTTGGTGGTCGTACTAGCCAGTCATGTGATCTTAGCTCGCGAAAGTGTATCAAGTCTACATAGTCTATATATTATTCGTCAAGAAATGTATTCAACTATATAGGAACGGTAAATATATATTATTTTTTTCGAGCGAATTCAAAAGCAAGGTAATATCAGTGGCAGCGCAGCAGAGAGAGAGAGAGGCATAAGTGGAGCTGTTAATATTAGTAATGTATGTGATGGTGAGCGAATGAGAAGCAAGAATCAAACTCGCCAATTTTTGATTTGTTTACTTTCATCACCACATGAGCATCATCTCAACATCTTTTGGTTGAATTGTTAGTAAACCACAGTATAAGATAGACAATATGCATTATTATAACAAAAACAGTACGGTGCGGTGATGTGCATAATATTATGTATATGAAGATGAAGTAGTAAAATCGTTAATCTTGATCAAAAGGGGGCTTGGCCACATACTATATGCAACCTCCTTTGAATTGATCATTTTGAAAAGAGTCTTAGTATTTTTTTAGTCCTACTATTCTCAGCTCTAGTCTAGCTAGTTGTTGTTGTTTAGTACTCGTCGTCGTGAGAGATATAATGTATAGTACAACTAGGCTATTTATTGTAGACCCACAAAATAATTAAATTAGTGGGTACATCATAAAAGTATTATAGGACGACTGTGTCGTGTGTAGGTATGCACATTTAATACACCACATATACTCCTTGATCACCATCCGTTTTTTAATAGGAACATCATGAATTTCCAAACACATTTTTTATTGTAAGCCATGATGATGATGATGATGTGATGAAATGATATATACAGCCAATGTAAAGTGTTGATGCATTCTAAATTTTTGCGGGACAGATAGTCATGCTAAAAGAGACTAATGTTTTCAGAACACATACTGATGATCTTTCAGACATGCACACAAATCAGCAGAGTCGTTTATTCGCATTTTTAAAATGCATACAAATTACAAATAATTCAAGGCAGTCATATTTGTAGTTACTTCTTTAGATCTTTAAGACAAACTCCTTGTCAGTATTTTCATTTAATGGATTGTATAAAAAATCTATTTTGTCGATATTTTGAAAATATTGAAAATTTTGTAAGTGTATTTCTTGTTACCTCCGCTCCGCCTCGTCCTCCCCGTCAATATGATCTCTTTAAAACAAGGAGGAGGAGGTTGGGCGAAAATCAAATCAAGTTTTATAAGAAAAAAGAGAACACGATTAGAACGACAACAGTTGCGCACATGTTCATATATACCCTTTTTTATCTCATAAAACAGTAATAATAATAATTTCATACATTTCATTAAACACAAAATAATAGTAATATTAGTAATGATGTCTGTCATACTACTATCACGGAGAATAATGGAACTAAAAGGATCTGTGAGGACAACAACTACAGTAACGAGAACAGCTTTCCAATTAAAGATGTGATCTGGCTTCCAATGATATAAATTACAATAGCGTGAACATATACTTAATGAAAAATGAAAATAGCCCATTGTAATGTAGCAAAGAGGTTGTGTCTATTTAACGAGGGGGAGGGATATAAGTACATCATAAAAGAAAAAAAGAGCCAAGAACAAAGTTGAAGAAAAAAAATTCAGTTGATTTTTTTGTTTTGATAACGTTTCTTTTTGTTGTGGTGAAAACTTTTATAATTTACTTCCAAATCCAAATGCGTTTCAGAAATATCTTTGTATAGCTCATCAAGATCTTCGAGCCTGCATTTTTGTGACAAATATGATCTCAAATAGGCAAAAAATTTGATGCTAAAGTCTTTGAAAATCGTATTTCCAGTCGACCAACGTGTGGACAAACAGACAAACAGGACAATAGTAATAAGCTCTGCTTTCAACTTACAAGCAATAAATTCTGAATAATATGTGCATGTTGTTTGAATTTTTCCTTTTGTTCTTTATTGTCACCATGAAACATATTGCGATCGCCGGATGGATATATTTATAGTGGCTTGTGCAAAAGTACTCTAGACTAAACAATAATTATTTATTACCTATCCTTATTGAAATTATGATCCTTTCAATAGATGTATCATCATTTCAATGACGATAGCAACTTTTTTTTGCAATGAAAATGTACTTGTGAATTGGGTGTATAATAGCATGTCATGTACCACTGAGGCTAGGTAACTAGGTATCTTGAAAATCAACAGTTGAATCCAAATCAATAACAATTTTCAAATTAGAATAAGAATTAATGAAAATCAATCACGATTTTTTTTTTCACAAACTTTCAAATAATGAATGACTGAATGTATTTCCTGTCCTCAAAAAAAATCTACTTTTATTTGGTAATAGAATCTTTTGCTAATGATCACCCCGTAGTTATATATTTCTATACAATTGCAATAAAATTTGATTTCCCTGCGGGATTAGCTTTTTTTCCTTGGTTTGCATCAAGTCGTCAGAGTTTTTGGGTACAAAAAATATAACTTGGAAGAAATATTGTTTCATGTTAAGTATTCTTTAATTTAATAGTATTCATCTGACATTTAATGTTATCGACAATACACATTACGTATTTTAGTAGGTTGTGTTACTTATCGTATTAAAGATTGATGACATCTTTGTTTGCTACTTCCTCATTGAAAGGAGTATTGACTATCATCATGTGTGATTTCTTATCATCACCTTGTCATTCATCAACTATTATTACATTGGGCAGATGTGTATTTTTTTTTTTACTTTTTATTATTATTGCATTTTGAAAGCTTTTCGTTTCGGATTGAACTTAGAATGACAAGAAGGAAAGCAATTTATTGCATTCATCATGGTTGCCTTGTCGCCTCATTGTCCACTGTGTGTGCGCTAGAAAGAAAGAGTGTACAAAAATGTACAAGTGACTTAATTTAGCGCATCATTAGTGATGATGTATATAACAATGACCATTTTTTTCACTTTACTTTTTTGCTGCTTGCTTGCTGCCGTTGTTGTCGTTCGACAAGAGCTCCTGTTCTCATCTCAACAAAAATGATTGAAAAATAATGAAATGCTTCATTAGTCAGTTTAATTCAACGTGCATGGTGGTGGTGGTTGCCACAATGTGGCGAGTTTCTGCCTGAGTGAGTGCTGATATTACTATATTATTATTACATTTTGCTTATGAGACTTGATGCTACTACCATACCTCCCAACCTCCCTCACTTTTCTGCTGAATGACATACGACATACTGATTATGCCCAGTGGCGCTTTAAAAAAAAATAACACATGAATATAATACTTTTACACACCCAATGGGGCATAATAATAATACACGACACTTTTTGAAGTTATGTGTATTTACATTGGTACAAAAAAATACTTTGATTTGCAAATTAGGAATGATGGACGGGTAGTGATTAAGCTTGTTGGTACACGTGGGTGTGTGCATCTGTATATATTATAATTTACCAATGCAATGCATGGACATATGAAACTTTATTAATCATTACTACCACTACTACTATTGTTATCCGAAATTTTATAGCTTGTAATATAGTAGCAAAAAATTATAATGATGCTGGTTATTTATTACGCTTGTTGCACTATTTATTATTATTATTAGTATACGTTATTGACTGGCTACTTGAGTTGATGAGGAGACAAGTGAAAAATCGAATCTCTCTGACAAATGATGATTTAAGAGAAACGATGAGCTTATATTAACGTTTTTTTTTCTTCTTCAAAAATCGAACAACAAGCTGAAATTTTTTAAGTAATACTACTCGTATTGTCGCTTTTGTAACGTAATATATGAGCACTTGCAAAAGAGTAATTTAATAATAATAAGTAGTAGATTTAGTCGGCTTGCCTCACGGGCTCTGCTTTAGCAAAATAAAAATGAAAATAAATTGAATTTGAGGTTGTTTATTATCAAACGAAAAGCTCATTTCTTTTCTCTCTCTCCTTTTTGCATACTTTGTAGTATTTTTTTAATATAAAAAATAACAATAAATATGGGTCACCACAATGTCTGATAAAAAAAAATATATAAATTCGGCAGTAATGATTCAACCCTCTGATTACTTGATTGTGATTTGTGATTATTATTATCAATCAATCATTATTGATTATGATTTTTGGTACGGGTTGAAAAGATATTGGAAATGCCAATAAAGTATACTTATTGTAGCTGCAAAATATAAAAGTGTCATCTTCATCTTGTCTCATTTTCTTCTCTCCCTTGCCATTATTTTCTTTTCGTAATGTAAATTGAAGTTGTTTTCTAGCTACAATCATGAACATGATGATATGGATAATAATAATATTATTATTAATAATAATAAAATAAAGGTGCGCTCAATATGAGTGCAACTCACAATTTATTTTTACGCAAGAACCTCTGAATTGGGTTACGTTGTGATTATTAGAATTTTGATTTTTTTTTTGCAATGAAGTACGTATTATAAATAAAACTCATTTATATGCTATTCTCCAACTCTGGCTCAAGAGTACAGCGTCAGCCACTCCAATTTCTTTTTTCTTTTTGATGATGATGGTGATGATGCTGATGCATGAGATTTTATTCTTTTGATTTTTTCTGTGTATTATTGCTAAATCGTATTATAATGCCTTGTGAGAAACAGAAGATGCAGAGGAGAGAAAAATCATGCATTTTTTTCTATGTAAATATGTCTGAGTGAGAGCAACAACGCTTTTCTGTCATAGATATAGGGTTTTACACACACATATATTAATATACACACACGCAAGTACGAGAGGAGAGATGTGGAGTGAGTATTTTTTTTGTTGTGAAATCATCATCCAAGAATTGACCAGTTGGAGGTATGGCATCCCAGGTAGGGTTGTCAATGGGTTTATTGATAGCTCATAGTAGTGTCTTCTTCTTCTTCATCTTCATATCTTCATCATCGCAGATACTTGAGGTTCAGATAAATTAATCTCATCATCATCATCATCATCATCATCAACAACATCGTCATCATCATATCACGTTTGTTTTTTTTTATGCTTTTAAATTTACAAGTAGAATTTAGAGTTTAAAAATTTGTAGTTGAAGATGGGTGATATATTTCTCGTTCATTCACCATTTCATTTTTTTTTTATCTTAAGAGCAAACATTTGACTCGTTCAGATACTACAGAGATACTGATTACTATGATTCAATACAGTTACCAGACAGAGAGAGAGAGAGAGTCACCTTCTTCTCCTTCTGTCTAATCTATCGTCTTGTTGTTTTGTTGCGTAACTCATTTTGCTTTAATTCATTTTATTCTGAAAGCAACCATAATGTGCATATATATATACATGTACTACGTTAACCTAACCAAATACAGTAATTGTAGTCTTCATCGTCGTGATGATATCTCAATAACAAAAAAAGACATGCTGCTGATATGTATAAAATGCATTTTTCACACACGTCACCTTAGCTTTTTTCTTTAGACAAAAAAATGTGACTTACACGTTATTCTCTAATTGACTCCAAATCACCATTTTAGCTAGCCATTGCCCTCGCCTGTGCATGCAGCTATTTACTTGCATACGTAGATTCAAATAGTCTTAATGTCAGTTTTGCGCATATTTACTAATTAGCAAAGATGAGACAGACACACGGAGGTGGAGACAACGGATTTTAAACCATTTTCAAAAGTCCCCTCTTCCAATCTTATTTAAATTTTTATAACAACGTATTTTTCTGTAAATGCAAATGGTAAAAAAGTTTAGTGCACTGAACATATTTATATACTTTTTTCACCCATGTCCGTGTTTAACATATAGTTGGTGGTGATAACACATTAAAGCAGTGATAATTTTCTATATTGGGAGAACACCATCGTTGTCATCTTATCTTTTTTTAGCCATGTTTTAAATTTACTAGTCGCAGTGACAGTGAAACGACATACTTTTTTTAAAAATACTACTGCATAATGGGCTATATAGTCATCATCGACATGGTTTTCATGAGTGAAATGGGGATGAAAATGTAAACATGAATACCTATATTTTCTACAAATTTACATTCACTGGTTTATCATCTTCATATATGTATACTCTTGCCAATTTAATGCACATACCCACACACACCTGGTCGCACACACCTCACACCAGCATACCCCTGTCATTATGAGAGAAATCCCATTTGTGGAGTATTTTCTTAAATGATTTTTATCTGCTTTTAAAAAACTATTTACGTACACACATACATAGACACACACACGCACACACCATCGTGCCCATTGCAGTTATTTCAATAAATACATAATAATAAAACGACAAGAAATGATTTCACTCGGGCCTCAAAGAAAAAAAAGTGCCGATTCACTCCCACCACCTCCCGTGTTGTGTACAAAGATATAGTAGTAATAGTAGTTACTTTTTTACACATAAAAATATGCAACAGAAGCAGTTCTAAAAACCTGAAACGAGAATAAAACACACCAACTTGTGCTATTGTTGTTGTGATAATGATGGTGATGGCGAATACGTAGGTATATAGTATTTATTCATGAGTGCACTTAATTCACGCTCATCATCATTCTCTCGCATGCACACACTATAAGCTGGGTATAAAGCATCAAATATATCATTAAATGTATATGAAGATGTCTTCGGGACCTACCCCCACCACAACGTCACAAAAATATTTGTTATGATTAGTAGCTGTAGCTGCAGCAGCAGCAGCAATAATGATAATCTTAGTTGTTGTAGTCAAAACTGGGGAAAAAGACATCAGATTGAAAAAAAATAGTTCCTTTATCATCATCGCATGATAATGAGTTGAGTTGGGGTGCATGGGAGTTAAAAGGAAACTATGTTTTCTTTTATGTATCATGTTTTAATAAAATAAAATAATAAAAAATTCACCGAATCACAATGCATATATATAGTTTTAAAAAAGTATCTACTTTTCTGTGTATCATCATCCTCACTATCACCATCACCACAATTCTTTTTTAACTTGCTGTTTGTGTGTGTGCATGTGCGTTGTAAAATGGTAAATACCTACCACCATCATCACTACTACTACCACCACCACCAATGAATTTGTGCCTGTCTTCACTGCAGGCTCTATTAAATTGTTATGTGCGGTCCAAAAAAGAGGTGGTTCCCATTATTTACGAGTTGCTACGATTAGATTTGAAGCATGCTGGGCTATTGTCAGCTATTTGATCACGATCGCACATGATGCGTAACACCAGTCAGTGTGCTCTAATAAAAGATAAGAAGCTCTTTCTTTACACATTAACCGTCTACAAAAAAGGTAACAATGACGCGAACCAGATGAAGATGATAGCGATAATTCTTTTGCATCTTTATATACATATTATTATACTATATTCCCTCTCTCTCTCTCTGTGTAGCTGGAAATGCATTCTTGGGCTATTGTTATTATTGCTATATTATAAACATTGATACGTAATATATATATAGCGCGTTTTTTTTGGAACATTGAGAGAGCAAAAGAAAAAAAAATGTATTGTTGTCGATTTTGGATGAAGTTTTTTTTTATATATTTCATCTTCATTCAATAATACACCGTACAGAGTGACTGACTGTTTGAATAAACAATGAGTAGGAAATGTGAGAAAGTCTCCTGGTGATTTTGTTGTTGTTGTTGCTGATACCTCTCCCTAGACTCTAGAGTGATGGTTTTATTTGAAGTAGGCTAAACTTTATTTTACATGTAAAACGCACATTTCATACTTTGATTATGATTTATCTTTTTATTTTCAGAAGAAAAAGATATCATTATTTTTTAATAAAAAGAATAAGCAGTAAAATTGCAAATATATGCTACCTTCTCAGAGTAAATATCGGTTGCAAATCGTGTGGCACACATTTATCAAATTTTGACATGTAATCATCAGTTACCGTTCTATCTTCAAGGAGGTGGTAGACATTCATCCCCAAACTACTTTAAATTTTTTGTAAATTTTTTTTACAACTTTAAAATGCCTGATGCCTCCAAATTATGTAAATGTACATGTGTGCAACTTTTGTTTGAATAAAAGTATCATACACGTGCATGCTCTTTGAAGTCTTTAGATAAAAACTGCTGTCACACGTACCTATTTTTTATGTTGAATGAAACCCAAAAATATATCTTGATGTGCAAGCATTTATATGCATGTATGCAGCCATAAATGTACTTATTACGTGAGTGAGAGGGTAACTGGAGGAGAATAAAATAAACCACAGTACAAAGTAATTCTGAAAGGAAAAAAAAAACTTTTTTTAGGTGTGACATCAAGTTTGTCCAGCAGCTGTGACCAGTGAATTAAATGAGTTGAGAAGAAAGAGATAGTCAACAAGAGTGAAGAGTGTGTTCGCTGCTACTGAACAAACAACGACTTTGACCACGACAACAATTTTATTGCTTGTGTGATTGTCGTGTGTGTGTGTGTTGTGTGTGGGCACTCACACAAGCGTAGTGAATTTCATGCCAATGCCAATGGATAAATAGATTGATGATAATAATAATAACTCTGACAAGTATCATGATGATGACCATGCTTCTTTAGTTTTTGATGGTTAATATTATGTGCATTTGATACTAGTCATTATCGTCAATAGCGGCACGTTTCTAAATATTTTTTACAGTGCAGTTTTAGGGCAGTGATTTTGGAGGAGGAATAGTCTACCGCAGCAGCTCACTACAATGAATAAAAATACTACTTTTGATTCATTTGAATAAATGCATAGACCTCTGAACGTATTGTATGTACAGTATGCATAATATTTCAATAATTTTAAGAAAAAATGCACATGGACTATTAGTCTGTTTATTTTGTATGTCTATAGGTTTTATCTGATAAGTAATGACTGTTGTAAATAAAAAGGACAATATATTTAGTTTGAAATGAAGGAAGACAGTACAACTTTTTGCCATTTAGAAATGCAACAGAAACTGTCGTATATTTTTTTACTTGTTCTTTTTTAGGCAGACTTGACAAAAAATTTAACCCAAAGCAAGCAGGCTTATTGTCGTTCCAATAGTAAATACTATCCATATCCATCCAGTGCTGGGCAGGACACCGGTGTCCGGTGTCCTTAATTGTGCTACCGGGACACCAGAGTCCGATCGGTGTCTTGGTATCCCACAAATAAATTTAGTGTCCGCTGTTCTGCTGTCCTAGAATTATTTGGTGTCCTGGGACACCGATATCCCGCCCAGCACTGTATCCATCCACCAAGCACATCTTTCCACCTCTCCTCGGTAGCATTGAAAAATTGCACTCAAAATAGATTAAAATAAATAATAAAAAGGGCTTCTAAAAATTTGTTTATCTTGCAACAAGATTTATAAAAGAGATAATCAAATAATATATTATGACATAACGCCATTTAACGTGGTGGTGGTGGAAACATGACATTGTTTGTGTACTCACTCACATTCATACACACAGAGCATTCTTCTTTTTTTATCAGTCACCTTGATTTCTACTTCTGCAACTCCTTTTTTTCCTTAAAACAAATGTTATCTGTCGCTCCATTCAAGCCAACTCCTTTATGCCATTCATCTTCCTCTCTCTTCTTCTTATTCCATTCATTTTTATTTATTCATTTATTTATTGCAATTGCGACATTGCAAAAAGGAAGATGCTACATGTTGATCTTGATGATGATGGTGGCTAAGCACACGGCATGCATTTATATGAGGTTATTTTCAGTTTTTTTTTTTAGTTTTTTTTGTACGCCTTTTAATTTCATTGCTTTACTTTCACCCAGGCAGAGCAGAGCTTTAAGCCACAAAAGAGAGAGATGTACAAATGTACTAGAATGGATTACTATCGATCCATCATCGTGCACAATGCCACATGCCCGTCGGTGGTATGCGCCATTCATTGGTTATTTTTGGAATACCACGCATTTTTGGAATTTGTAAGACTAGCTCCCTTGCTGTGTAACATATATGCATATAATTCCCTAAAAAAGGGTTATACGAAATGTTTGCAAATTTTTTTTATCAATTCTGCCTTTTTGATAGTAATCTTTTAGGTTATTTATTAATCTTTTCAGCACAAAGATATTTTATTAATCTTTTGCTGCAAGGATAACAGTATGCATAAATGTAAATAATATGTAATAAAATGATTTTGTGTTTTTTCATGTTAAAAGTGAAGAATGTGAGTCTTGGCGTGTGTGTGTGTGTGTGCTAGTAACAAACAGGTTGACCATTGAGCTGTTTTTATCATCCACAACAAGGTGTATATATAATAACTGTAGTTTTTTTTTGCGTGCAGAATGCATACATCTGCATATAATATTGCATACCTCCATTTTACTTGTGAATCTGTCCACATGATTAATTAAAGTGGCGAAATGGTAAACGCTAATTTATTAGTTACTCAAGAATGTTTGAAGGTAAACAAGGGTTGTAATTAGAAAGGGGGCGAGAAGACATCTGCTGCACGACGACTACGAGAGTAGGAATGATATCTTTTTTTTGCAGGCGCAGGCTGGTTGAGAATACACTTGCAACTACTTGCTCAATCAATAAATAGTAATCAATAACGATGACGATATACTGTGATATGTAACAATAATAGCAATGACATGAAACTATAACAATAACCATAAAAATATATATCTGTTCTATTTGTTGATGTAATTACCTACATGTCAATATTTCTTTTTAAAAGTCCAGTTCGCATTTCGCTTTTTGAAAGAAAATCTAGTTAAGCTTGATGCCATCAAACAATTCTTTTATCGAGAGAGAGGTCCCTGTTTACACAGTTCAGTGGACACGATTAGGTTGTCTGATATGAAATTTTGATAGTCAACAAGATCATGATGATGATAGGATGATGATGATGATGATGGGAAGCAATTGAGTATAGCAGCGCAGCAACTTTTTTTTTGTGTGGAAAGATGAAAAGTGCTGATTTTTACAAACCATCAATCAGTTGAGCAGTAGCGGACAAAAATATCTATCTATCGTTATCCGAACTAGATTGGTTGGTTTGGCATGCAATTAACATCAAGCCACCATCAAAGCTGTAATAACGACAAGGCAAAAGTTGACCTTACGCCGCCGCCGTATCATAATATGTTAATTAGAAAGATTGTACACAGTGCAGTATATTATGCAGCTAAAAGACAGTATAATATGATCAGTCACCACCAGTCACAGGTTGGACCATAATAATAATAATAATAATACTGACATGTACTAAATATTCCTACTTCAATGCATTATTATTATGATTGCTTACCAATTACCATTACAACTACCACGAGTCCTGTTGATGTTCTTTACGTCAAAATTTGAAGAAGAATAAAATGGTTCTGGTACCACCGTCAAGTAGCACTGCTTCTGTGAATTGACGACAAGAAAAAAAACACTTGAAAGGTTTTTTTTTTGCATTTTGGCATCAGTCATCAAAAAAGTTTGTCTTTATCATCGGATCCATTATTTCTGAAGCAACTATATTAACAATAATAATAACAACAACACAAAACTACAAAATGCATAAAATTGTATGACTCTTAACTGCAAAATGCAATGCATTCCTCGTTTATAGCTAGCTATTTTTTGGGGAAAATATAAAAATAAAAATAAAATAGCAGCAATAAAATTGAAAAGTTGTCGAGTGAAAAATAAATTCTCGTACCGGATTTCTTTCCCTTGGACCTCAAATATACATACAATCAAACATATCAACTTTCAAACTCTTTATCAATTCAATAACTGAAATGATCACAGCAGATTATATGAGATTTTTTTTGAAAAAAAAAATACTTTCTTTTGCATGTCATTTATACCGTCTTAAAAAATAATAATAATGCTAATGGCGAACGGGATACACAGTAAACAGGGAAGGACACTAGTAGTCGCTATGAAATAAAAGAGACAACATTTTGATGTTATTTCTCCTCATAATTTCCTGTTGCTATAATTAATATTTAATCAACTTCTTTTTATGGTTGCTTTGTTGTCCAAACAACCAACTTAAGGTTTGCTTTTGCTTCGTGCAGCAGAAGATATGATGAGATGATCAAGTTTTTTTTTCTTTTAAAATCTGAAATTTCAGACTTGTGACTTTTTTCGCCATCATCACCCATTTTACCTACTTATTATTTTTTATTATGTTTGAAAAGATCGTTTTTTGAACATTACTGAAATTGAATAGCTGTCAGAAGAGAAGATGAAGAGCTAAAATATTAGAATTGAAATACGGTAGTATAAACGGCTCATAATTTAGCGTGACGCCAACTTGGGAGCATACTAATCATTTTTATGATGATCTACTACTTACCACATAGCTTATTAGCAATTCAGGTAATCGAGTAGCCATAAGTTTTATTTTTTCTTGAATATTTTTTTTTAAATAAAAAATAGAAATAACAATATGACATGTGAAACAAGTGATTTCAAAATAATTATACCTACCCATCAATAATATATATAAAAAAAACTTTCATAAAACGAAAAACCATCATTATGATGATCATGCGTCATTGCTATTTTTGAGTAGAATTGGAATTTGACTCTCTTGTCATAATCAAAAAAAATTATATGCTAATGTAGCAATGGAAAACGGATTTTATTGCATATTTTCTTTCAATAATAAATAGCTATATACGTTTTGTAAATGTTTACATTTTTTCCTTCTTCTTTCCTTGCGCTTGTCAGTTTTATTTGGAAAAAGGTTACCCTATAGCTATATTATTATTATTTAGAGAAAAAACAGAGAGACGCGTTAAAAAATACCTGATTTTAGAAAAACCAAACCATCATGATTGTCATGAAGAAATTGTTATAATCTTTGCATCTTGCTTGATAATCTTTTTTTTTTCTGTGCTAATTTTTACTCGGTCAATAATGAAAGTTGTTCTTTTTGACTGACACGAGTGCTGGTTATATTGATGGGTTTTAAATTTTTTTTGAGTTGTTCTGAGGAGAAAAAAGGGAAAACCATGATAAATGAAATATAATATTATTATAAAGCTGTTTAATCAGCGAGCAGAGAGCGCAGAGAGTTAAGCATGATTGTCATTAAAATATATTCACGTGCTTTGCTCGCTCTTTATTTATTTATTTTTTCTTTGCTGTTCTGTGATAATAATCAAATCGATTCGTTCCACCTCATTTTCCCCATTTTACTTGAAAAACAAGTAAATTTTCAAGCGAGAATCTTAAATCTGCATTCATGCGCCCAAGATACAAGAAGCTCATAGTGATTATAAACTCATCAGTTAACAAAGCATTTCATGTATACTTTTTTTTATAAAAACGATAAATTTGCTATAGGGTGTTGTTTCTCTTTATGGGTTTGCATTTCTACCGCATCCTGATTACAATGGTGTGTGTATTTGTATAATCTAAAAAAATATGGATAGAGGAAGCGTGTGTTATTATGATATTTATTTATTTATTTAAGATCTTAACTTTTGATTTGATCGTGTCCGAAATTTAAATGCATATGAGCATGAACACAGCAAATAAGTAAATTTGTAACTGGTTTTCGACAAAGAAAAAATAAACTTTCTTCGTTTTACAAATTGTCTAAATATAGAATGTGATATTATTATAATGCATTCCATTTGGCGATTTCGTTTTGGTTTCTGTATAATATCCATGATAGCGTGATTATTCTTTTGTCGAATCTCATTAGCACCAATTACCAGACTTGCTCAAAGTAACGAGCACAAGCTCAAAATACGCACACAATGCAGACAATTTTAAAGGCCACCTACAGTAGTTGTAGTAGTAGTGAAAAATATATAAAGTTATTATATTTTTCTGTAAACTAAATTTAATAAAACATTCTCTGAATTAATTTACATATAAATTACAAGTGCAATCTTTCTTGTTTGTTTTACAGATTATTGTACTCAAGGACCATTTTGAAGAAACCGGAAGAACTTTGACAACTGACTTGATTTTCTCAAGAAATGTAGGATTATAGAATATTTAAACTGGGAGGTAGCCGAATTAAAGCTTATGCAAGATGTCGACCCTGTTGTAACAAATTAGTGCATAGAGACAAAAAAATTAATCGTATTGAAACTGTTTCCTCCTTTATTTTGGTGACGAAAGAAAAAAAATACTTTAACGAATTTTAAATACTGATATTTAACAAGTGCCTACACCCAAAGTAATGATTAAATTTGATGAAAAAGTTAAAAATAATATAAGCACCTTTGATTTTGTTGTTAAACTTTGTCGTTAAAAAAATCATACAAAGTGGCGAATTTTATGCCTTTTGGAAAGTATTGTGATCAGATGCCTACCGACCAAGTAGTACGCCCTAACATGAGCTCCAAAGAGGTAAGTTAAAAGTACATTTATTATGTAGTTTAAAAAAAGTAGTTGGGCTAATTTAAATACAAAAAATCTGCTTCCCAATTACAATTGAGTAATTCCAGACAGAAAGAGTAATAAAAATAATTGAAAAAATAAAGCTTTTGATTTGCGCATGTAATACCTACACGCCTCTATGTAATATACCCATACGAAAAAAAGTGTTGCTACAAAGCTCCCATGCTTAAAAAAAAAATTACAATATGCTACACAACATGATTCCAATAATAAATATTTATAAGTATATATAAATATATGCATACATCCCCAATATTATGCACAATTAATATTTAAATGAAATATGGGGATTGTAAAATTTTATTGCACACCAATTTTGACCTTATCCTCGTAAACCAAATTGAAATCAATTGTTGTGATAGCATATTATTATCTTTTTATTTAGCAAGAGCAAAGAAATAATCTAATCATATCAGCAACCACCACCGAACACCAGTCATCATTCTCTGTTTCAAACCAAACACAATAATAGAATTATTATTTTTTATTAATGAAACGTACAATAATATACAAGATAGCAAAAATCCGCTACAAAATAAGAACCTTCAACTTTTAGCAATAGCAATTCAATCATTTTATTTTACTTGTAGAGAAAAAAAATATACAAAACAGAATCCCACCCTCTACAACAGCAATCATGCTTATTATTATTTATACCTAATTCCTCCTTTTTACAAGCATCTCTCCATAAAAAAACCAAACAAAAAAATGCGCACACATTTTTTTTTGCCTGATTCAGCTAACCAGGCCTCAATATTTACCGAAAGGATGTAATTACATGGCGAGCTTGTTTACATATTAATAATTGCGTTATCAATATTAAATGCAAAAAATAACTCTAAATTAAAATGGCAAAAAACATCGTAAATAGCGAAAAACGAATGCCCACAACAAAGACAAAAAAAAATTTACAACTCATCTCTGAAGATACCTCTTCTTCTTCTTTTGTTACTTACATTTCTTATGTGTGTACAATCATTATTATTATAGGGTGTATTTACTACTATTACTACCATCACAACAACTAAAACATAAAAAATAAGGCATGTCCAATAAAAAAATTTATAGAGGGCCCCAAGAAGACCAACCTGAGTGAGTGTTTGTACATGGATAAGAAATGAGCTCGTAAAAGTCAACATATTATTATTAAATGGTTAAACCAGATCAAATCTTGTGGTGGTGCTTCTGTAATACCGTTGCATTGCTGCTCCTAAAGATGAAGAAGAAGATGATGATGATGAGGTGTTGGTGGTTGTTGCAAAGATGCTCATATGAATAATATGCTGATCCGACATCCCACATCAAAACATGAAGACACTCTCCGAGCATTTTTTTTTTATGCTGCTGCTGCTGCCAGTGCTGCATGCAGCAGCACCATTCCCACTATCACTATTAAACATCCATAATTCCTTGAGGCATCAAAGATATTCAAGAAGATTGCAATAATATTATCTATCATCATCATTACGCTAAAGTATTATCAACTTGGGCGAAAAGTCAATGTGTTCCTTTACAACAAATTACATCATCTGCATGTATACATACATACATGCCTAAATTATATGCAATGTGAAAGAAAAAGTGATCTTCCCCTTCTACGCACAAACACGTTTTTATTATTATTATGGGTATTTTCCTGCTCGAAAAACGATGTAGCTGTTTTTTGCCTGTGCACTGTGCACAGTTGCTTTATCTTGATGGAATTATCTACAGAAAAAATAAGAGATTTCCATCCAAAAGATTGTAAACAAATGAATATTGTGTAGGTATCTCAGACACAATATTTCTCAAGATTCTTACTTTTTTTTAGCATCATCATAATATGATAACAGATTGGGAGAATGGATGCTGTAAAATAATAAATAAGTACTGCACAGTACACTGATTGTGGTCATGTGTGCCATGCTTCTGCTGCTCACTTATTGAAGCAGACGACACGGGAACCAGCTCTCATGATTTTGTTTGTTTGCTGTTGACTCATTGATCATTGATGATATTCAATACGTTAGCTCGTTGAGTGAGTGAGTATCATCGATAAAATCAATTCAACAGGAAGATTTGAGAAAGAAGAAGAAGAAGTCTTCTCGATTCTTGATTTTTTTTATGTGTTATCATCTTAACTTCTGCTGTTGCTGCTGCTGTTGCCCTGCGTAATGAATTATGCATGATGAGATCACGTTGTAGTTACTTTGGTGTGGTTTTTTTAACACTATAAAAGTAAGCCCCAAAAAACCAGACATGCACGTATCAGTAGTGGAGTCTCTTCTTCTTCTTCTTCTTCTGGATACACACATTCATTCGCGTTTTTTTTATTATACCTATATTATAATGACTGCATTTTCCGAATACATACTCGTACTTTGTATGGGTAACATGTGAGCTTCTGTGTGTGTTCTCCTCTTGCATCCTCTTTTTTCATCATTCATCGCTTTTGCATCCTTGATGATCATAATATTATAGACATGCGAAACACTTTTTCCTTCTTCTTCTTCTTCATCTTCTGAACATTTCGGATCTTCTTCTTGTTCTCTTGAAGAAGAAAAAATAAGTTGTATATATTATGTATTCATGTATTGATGATATTAGTTGTTTTTAGTAGATAGACGTATGTAGGTTTATAACAACAACATAATATGCATAAATAGTTTTAATAATGTTACCTCGTTCCTTTTCGTCATCTATGAACCTATTTTTTAATACATGACATAAAGAATTTTGTGTATGTACGTGAGTGTGTGTGTGTGTGTGTGGTATCAGATTCAATTAATTTTTATTTCAGCTCATGTTTATTTTATTGCTTATTACAGATTTATCGAGGATGCGCTCTCGTGTGTGGTGGAACAAATGAGAGTGCATTTTTTTTGTAGATTAGATGCACAGATAAACCAGAAAACTCTGATCATTTATTATTATTACACTACATATGTTAATATATTATATTGACTCCTTGTTTGTTTGTTTTTTGTCTAAACTAATAATCAATATATTATCCTGTACCAAAATGATTTAAAGTTTGAATACCATGCACCGCCACCAAATAAAAAATGTATAGTTGAACAAGCCGTTATGAACTGCATATTGGTTTTATCTTGAAAAGGAATTGGATTTTATCCATCGTGTTGAGTGCACAGGTTACCTATATTGATTCAACTGAATTAAAATAAAAAAATCAAAAAAAAAAATCGGTAAGACAAGTTTTCGCAGAAAATTATATCTTCTCCTCACGCCAAAAAAAATATGTAAGAATAAAAATAAATGCATAATTCAGTTGACTTTGAGGAAAAAAATATATCGTGCAAAAAATTCGTTTAAAATATTTTTTCACTTAATTTTTGAGAGACATTATGCTAATGAAAGGTAGGAGGAAGAAGACAATATATTATATATTATGATGTCTGTTGTGCTACTAACACTATATGATGAACTATTATGAAAGTTTTTTTTTTTGCAAAATGGCAACATTACCAGCATAATTACGACCATTTATCTTTCGATTTGTGGATATCCCTTGTGTATATATGACACACCATAAAATATTTCTTCATCATCATGTTTCGTTGAGTAACTGCCACAGACAGGCAAGTAAGCACAAGACGAAGCAAGAACTCTTCAGTAAAAATGGAATCATGTTGAAAATCACAGTCGTTAGTTGCAACGGCTGTTTTTAATAAACGCCGAGGCTCTACCCCTTCTTCTTCTTCTTTTTAGTTAAATGCAAATTGGCTCTATTAGTTTTGATTTGATTAGCAGAATTGAGTAAAAAATATAAAAAAGAAGATGAGAAAAAATGGGTGAGGTGGTATTTTTTTTCTAGTGGTTTGCCATATTATTATTATTACTAAAGTTGTTGCTTACATAAACGCAACAAGTAGGTTTGGTTTAGCGTGCAGAAGAGTGTTTTATTCTTTTAAGTTCCTACCTAGCCTACTAATAACTCTCCTTGTGTGTGTGTGAAATAACGAAGAAAAAAAGAAGTAGAATTGAATTCACAGAAGGGAGAAGTAATTGATACGATGATGACGCTAAAAAAATCAAGATGAGATGGATAAATTGGGGAGACGTATCGTATCGTGTGTGCTGGTGAGGAAAATGATAGTTTGTTTATAGGTACATTTAGCTAAATAAAGATTACTTTTTAAAAATGCATTATTATTACATTATTATTATTATTTTTGAATGGATTTCCCCTCTGTTTTCTGCTATTGGGAGAGACACAAGATGATGATGAATAGTTGCGATTTATCAAAGTGAAGAAAGAAGCTGTGTGAGCCCAGCGGAGCAAAAGATAGATCTTTTNTATTATTACATTATTACTATTATTTTTGAATGGATTTCCCCTCTGTTTTCTGCTATTGGGAGAGACACAAGATGATGATGAATAGTTGCGATTTATCAAAGTGAAGAAAGAAGCTGTGTGAGCCCAGCGGAGCAAAAGATAGATCTTTTTTGACTTGTCTTTGATATGAGTTCACTCATGTATAAAAGCAAGTGCCAAGCCTAAAATTGGGTGGGGTAGGTTGGTTCATGTTCATAATATTCATGAATGCAGCATTAATATTAATACTTAAATATAGACAAAAATATGTGTAATATACCTACAACATACATATATGCCTGTTTTTGTACATATTTATAATAATAGTTTGTTTTCACTAGAGAGGAGGATGAGGAGGAGGATAATGTGGTCATGTTGACGTTACACTTGAGACCATACCCATACCCACAGCTGTAATAATAATAATGATAATAACCGCGCACAAAACAAATATATGCATAACACTAATATTCGTAGTAAAACATTAAAAAGTTATATGCACAATGTGTGAGCTTTTAAGTGAGTAGTAGTAATGTGCAGCCAAAAACCATCATCATCGTCATCATATGCTCAAATAATGCAATACATAACGCACCCAGCATTGCACTGCCAGTAAGAAAAGTGGACTAAATATCGGTCAGACACTTTTGGAAGTAAAAATGACCGACATTGTCGGGAAACCTGATTCAGGAGTTCATTGTGTACAAAACCATGTATACCTACTATAATAATTACGCAATTTTTAACTTGAGTCAATAGTAATGATGATGAATGCTTTTAAAGTCACGTTTTTTTTTAAATAATAAAAACAAATGAATAAAAAACTTCTCTCTCTCCTGTGTAGGGCCACACATATTTTTTAATTGTAATTTTTTATTTGTTATAAGCTTGAATATATTTAAATGACCTGAAGAGGCCACTTGGTTATCTTGTTGGTGTGTTTTGTTTGTGATGATGATTTCACTCAACTTATCCTTGGTGCATTTGCATATGAAATTGAACTCTGTTCTGAGATGGCGGTGATCAAGATGATAGACAAGTGAATAGAGAAATCATGTGCATAGTGAAGTATTCTAAAATCATATTTCCTTGCGTTTAAAAAAAAATATATATAATTTTGTTGGTTAAATAAGTACACAGACAAAGACTGGGAGAAGCTCACATTATATTATATATGAGCTGAGAGGAGGATGTTTTTTTTATCCAACGCCATATCAGAATTTAAAAAAAGAGTTTCATGCAACATGGACATGATGGCATAATGACATCAAAAAGAGCGGTCCACCTTTTTGTGAATTTAATTTGATCTGACAGAGAAGAGGTTGTATGATGTTTTATTCTAATCGCCAAAGCGACGAACATGAGAGAGGAACAAGAAATTTCATAATGAAGGCTTATATATTATGCGCTTAGTTTATCAGAAAATGAAATATACCTACACGACGTGTGTGTGTGTGTGTGTGGGTATACCTATATACATACCTAATTTCTCTCTCTCTCTTCTCTTTTCTTCTCCTCAAACAAACGTAAATAATCAAAAGAGATTTTGATGGTGTGCATTGTAAAATTTTATAATATGAAATAGATGATGATAATACTGTCTTGCCGAAATAGCGAAAAGAAATAAGGTGAAGTTTTAAGGTGGTGGTGGTGGTGATGGTAGGTGCTTCATTTCAACTCACGGTAATGTGAGTATTGTGGTGGTGTGGCACTCTTGGTGATGCAACTCATTCCTTTGGCCACGGCCATGCATGCATGGCTATTCACACAAACACACATACACACACATACGATCTTCGTATTTTTTATTTTAAAAAGACATGATGAATGAATGAATGTGTGTGTAATGTAACTACATGTTTGCGTGGTGATGTTGTTGGATGCTTCTTCCAAGTTTCGTTTTTATTTCCCATTTTCTTTTGTACAACTGCCCATCATGTTGTTGCTATCACAAAGCAAAATATAAAAATGCGTGTTTGTGCATGTAGAATGTATGTTTCTATTAACTCTTCTTAGGACAATGTTATCAAAACGTGTGTGTGTGTGGGTATGATATTTTTTAATGGTAAAAAAGGGGTTTAATATTAAAGCGATAGAAAAGTGATATGTGCATACATGTACACAAGATAAATGCACTCTTATGTGATCCTCATGACTATGGCGATGATTTTCTTCTTTTGCTTGCACCTCTTCATAGAACACATGAGACACACCTTAAATAATAGTTTAAACATTTTATACACTCTGTGAAAAATTTTCTTTTGAAGGCGTCGTCGTCGTCGTCGTCATTCAAAAAAAAAAGAATATCTGCCTTTCTTCATGAACTAGCGCAAACAAAGAGTGGAGAGAAGGACAACATGACATGGTTGTGGCGAAGAAGAATGAAAGGGGTTCATGTACATATGCATAATAATAATATGTGATGGGATATGTACAAATATGAAGATGAATATTATATGAGTTGGTGGTCCGTGGTGGCATCACAGTTTGGGCCATGTAAAATAATGTGGCCATCGTAGTAGTCTTCATCATCATCATGATACATGGGCATACATGGAGAAATGAGAGCTTTCATGAAAAGTCCCCTTTCAAAATAAAGTTTTATTTAAACAGTATATTTCAAATTCCCACCCATGTGTTAACACTAATTTTCAGAGAAAAAGTGAGGGAGTGCCGCCTCCACCTAAACACGAATTATATTTATATACCTATTACATATGTACATGCATAAATATATACATGCAATATATATTAAAAATTTCTAATGGGTGAGGTGATTTTGGCTTGAGCTGCATACTTTTTTTTTGAAGAGAGTGCAAAAAACACAATTTTGCTTGCTTCCAATTATTACCAACAAATCAATCACTATAATATTGTCACACTCGTAGTCACACCAAGCATTTGTACTAAATGAAACACTTTAGTCGATTGATGCAATTCTATATGAATGAATTATTCGGTAAAGCAAAGAGGTTTTAATGGGAGTTTCTTCATTCACTTTCAGGGTTTTACCCACTTTAATTTTTTAAAGAAAAAAAATCGTATGCGTTAAGCAAAATTTGAGTATTTAATTGGAATTTACCCATTACAAATGCAGAGTGGGATTCAGAATGGAACGAGGATTTTAGTAGTAAGCAGTTTAAGTGACGCTTGTTGATGAGTTAAACTGGATGCTAAATTTTAGCATTACTTTAAAGTAATTACTCTTTCATTCCATCTAGTAAATACAGTGTCTAACACACAAGTTGGCTTGTACACAAACATATACATACTTGGCTTGTTTTGTGGTTGAATGTTATAAACACACAAGATCACGTCAAGAGAGAGAGAGAGAGGAGAGAGACAGTGCTATGCAAGCAAGTGTCAATATTATCTTGGCAACGTGTCATTGTTCAACTTGTCATAAAATAAATCTGGTCCATGATGGTATATATTCACTACATACGTAGGTACACAACATCAACTTACAAAAAGCACTACTTGCAAAGATATTGAAATTGAAGAGAACCTCTACCAGAAAATTCAACAGCAACAACCTATTGTGAAAAGCGGCAGCAGCAGAATGGTATATTATTACAATGTGTACAAACTAAAACTCGTTCGCGTTTTAGCAAATATGATTAAATTTTTCATAGCTGAGGTAATATAAACATGTTGGTTCTTCATGAATAATATTAGCTATTTTACATGCATAATGATAATATTTATTAATATCAAAGAAGAGAAAGACTAGCATCTTAGTAATATGCAAAATGAATTCATTGACAAGCAAAAAAAACGACGCCATGTACGAGACTCTAGTAGCAATTAAATGAAAAAAGGGTCGATATGTAGCGACAGTTGTACTATTACATGTGACAGTAGCAATGATGAGTCCTACTTCTTCCGTTCTGCCAAATGATGACAATTGACTATTATTATTATTATTATTACGTGACAAGTAAAACACTATTTGTGGACACAACGTTTTATAAAAAGAAACACGAGTCCCAAAAAAAATGCAAGAAATATATGTATAGTACATTCATAAATGTAAATATATGTGTACTGTGTGCGTTCTCAAGTCTTTTCACTCCCGTTTAAAAAGTCTTTACCCATTTAGTCAAATAGTCAATTTAGTAGTCCATTCAGTAGTCCATTCGCTCCTGTTGATCTTCAAAATGCCCCAACTCATACAATTTGTGCAACAACATGCCGACTGTTGTGTGAATGACGACAGGTTGTATTTCAAATGCAAAGCAGGTAACAACATTGACGATATCAATTACAAAATTAAAAGATTTTATACATTTAGCACCACAACCACCGTTTATATTACAAAAGTTCATCTTCTCGTCAAATTATCTTTTAAATATATAGGAATTTTCTTAAATAAAAGTTAAATATATGTGTCATTCATTTTTTTAAAAGACATATATAAAGGACATTGTTCTCACTATCTTTAAAAAAAAATGTACATAGAAAATAAATGAAAAAATAAAAAAAATAAATGCATAAATATTTTTTTTCATTTGAAAATATTCATGAATATACACAAAAGTTTTTTTCTTCTTTTCGTTCCTCAACTCCCAGTCAATAACTAATAAAAAACATGCACCTGAGTCATTTACATTCCTGAATATGTAATTATTTTGTTACCGTTTATTTGATATGCACGCGTAAAAATGTTTGTTTTTTAATAGCACAATTGTTAGCACCACCGACCGACAACATAAAAAGTGCACAAAATGATGTTGATGTGCCTTATTTCTGCACAAACAATGTAACAAGTTGACTTGGTTATCCTATTTTACTTGAATATATTTTATTTAAAAAAGAAGAAGATACATACATAATATTATGTTGTTTATACTTGGTGACTATTATTATTACGTGTCATAAATTGCTTTCAACTAATGAGGATGTTTATTAGTTGAATAAACTGCTCTTGGAAGATGAAATTTAGTCATCATCATCATAAAAGCTTCATTTTTTTAAAATCAAGTTATTTGAAAAAAAAATATCAGGAATCCGCGCCGAGATATTGTTTCAAAAGGCTTTAAAAATTCATGAAGAATCGTGTAAAATAAAAATGTTGGATTTTTGCGTTGAGTTCCACCTGTTGAGCTTTGTTATTACATTTATATGTGTGTGCCCTGTGTGTGACTTGTGTCGTGCACACACATGCAATGCTAGGATTTTCACAGGAGCAGTTTTGTTGTTTTACCAATTTTCTTGCACAAAAATGTAATGGGTTTGCATAAATTTCGATTGTTTTTTTTGTCTGCTTTTAAGAAAAATAGGTATGCATGTTGAATGCATGTATGTCCTTGTCCGTTATAAAATGTCAATTTACAATAATTTCCATATAATGGTCAAATAGCAAGCTGTGTAATGGCAACAGTGATAAATATTCAGTCAAAGTGATATTTTTCACCTGCTACATAGCCAACTGATTGTAGTGATATGCATGCATGCATGATGATGATTGTTTCGTGCCTACTAGGGTTGGATATTTGGTTTTTTTTCAAAAACAGACTATTTTATGTGACTGCTCAACTTGTACATCCATTGCCGACGTGATAATTAACTTTTTTTAGCAAGAATATGGGGAGAATGTATAGAAGAACATGCCGTCATCATCATGCGGATCATCAAAAATTTAGTTGCATAAAGGAGCCAAACTATTGCCTGATCTTTTAAAGAATAATAGTATCTCATGCAAATTATATTAGCTGGTTAATAAAATACTAAATAAGCATGCGTACCTACATATGTACCAACCTACCTACTTGGCAGTCCCGACCAAAACTCCCTTTACATACAATTACAATTTACTAGACTACTGGTATTTCAAACCTTTAATATTAAGTTTTAAAGGCGTCAAAAATCAGCATAGGAAGAAGGTATGGTAAATAATTTTTTGGACACAAGTGAGCACGTCTACTGATTATTGGGCTTTTACAAGGCGCAAAACTGCCTATAGCTATGTAATCAGATAGCGGAAAAACAATGGTTACTGGCCAGTGAGTCTCGTTTACTAATTAAATGTGTATTTTTATTACCTGGTGTTAATTACAATTTAGTGGTTGCTAGCAACCAGTAGCAGGAAGACAATACTAATCATAACAACAATGTGGAGTACTTAGCGTTTACAGGAAAACAAGTAGACAATATTTTTACTTTACTTGACACGTGTATAGTGTTTGTGTAAATATAAATATATAAGGGCATTAAATGTACAAGCTTCATAAACTATGCTTTTTGTAATTTTAAACGATTTTAACACAAATATAATTAAAATAAGTTTGGGGCATTATAAATGAATATTTTCTGTGTTTTCCTTCTAGGCGGAGGGTCCGCCCATTCAAATGGAGCCGGTGGACTTGACAGTGAACAAATCAGATGACGGGTCTCGCCGCAACTGCGAGTCACCGGAGGATGAGGGTAGCAACTCTTTGGTAATGGAGAACTCCACTTCAGACTCAGAGGACTCCTCTCCCTCCAGTTTTTCATCCAGCTGGAACTCATTGTTATGGGCGAGTAGCTCCAGCTCTTCCCCGTCGACTTGTATCGACCTCAGAGTTAAAAAAGGTAAGCCTTTATTACAAGTGATATACATAAACTATACATGCGCTTTTAAATCTCTACTATTGCATAATCTCTATTATTGCATAAAATATTGGCTTCGTTGTTCGCTTGATGCAATTTGAAATTTTTTTTAAAAACTTTAAATAACCATACTTGCATTGAAAAAAACAACAATAATTCAATATTTTATAACGATTTGGAAAAAAATTACGGACCTTTTTATACAACCGCCGCCCTCAACTCTACCATTTTTAATCGATGCGACCATTATATACATACATAAACACCTAATATATTCCACACTCCACATTATACGTAGGTAGTGTGAAGTTGTGTGAGGTGTGGTTCAGCAGGTGTAAAAACTGCTAGGGGTTTATTTCATATCAAAGGGGTGGTTTAAATTGAAGAGCGAAAAGAGTAATATCGTCGTCGCTCTCTCATAATGCCTTAGTGATGATGATACAATTACTCTTATCAAAGCTCACGCCGTGCTGACGATAGGATTTTTTTATTATCGGTGAGGCATCATCAACAATCCATTCACCCACCCACGTTAAATAATTTACATTATACATATACCTATGTGCACAGTCAGTCGAGTTATAAATATGACCTCTAATTTCACTCGAGTAAATATTGTCATACATACACCATATTAACAACACATAAACGCATGCCGCCGGTGAAGAAAGGACAGGCATTCAACTGTAGCAGGACGGGGAAAACCGTCTCGAGTAGTAGTGGCAGCAGCAGCAGCAAAGAACAACTTTTTGTTCCAGTTTGCAACACTAACTCGTAGCGTCATCCGACGAAGAAAAAAAAACAGGAGCACACACACAAGCTCCTCCATCGTAATATATAATAATAATGGTAATATATGGGGCAATGTAGTACGCTGGTCCGCAAAGTTGATACAGTATCAGATTCAATATCACCAGCATCATCATTTCATTGTTGTTCTTCAATCATCTTGCTATGGTATGGTGGTTGGGTGGTGGTGGTGATGCTCTAAGTGTAACAGAAGCGAAAAGCTTGAGAGCTTTTTCGTCTTCGTATTTTATTGATGATAAGGCGTGGCAATTGCACACAGCAACAACAAAAAATCAACAACGTCGGCAAGCATTCCTCCTCTCCACTCGTATTTCTTTTTACAACACCATCATATACTAATATCTGCTGTCAAATAATAAAGTAGTCACAGTACACACAACACACGCTTTAATAAAAATGAAGTCAACAATGAAGAAAAAAAACGCGAGCATCATCATCATCAGCAGCAGAAGGCATGCTTTGAGTTTGTCTTGATGATGATGTCGGCTGGCCGTGTGTTTGTGTGTATGCCTAGCTTACATTAGATGATGATGATGATGATGGTTGTGGGCACATTTTGTTATTATGCTGACAACGCCGCAACATACATATCCATAATATTAACAAGCAAGCTAATATATGTTTTATTTGTTTGGTCACTCTTGCTCACTTTTAAAGCCCTCTTTATCTTCTTTGACAATAACAAGAAAAAGTAGATTTAGGAGAGGAGTTGTGAGCGAAAGTCTTATTGAAATATTT
>JAHZNC010000361.1:0-10568 GCA_027744095.1 Zhuqinia jingwanae
TTAGAATCATGTTGGGATCTTTACAAAACATCTCATTGTGGAAATGTAATTGTCTTGTTTTCATTAATTTTATGTCACATCCTACTACTTTAGTATGTAGTTTACTAAAATAATGTTGGGTTGAATGCGTAATGTTTTGATAAACCTCTTGACGCACAATAAGACAATAATCCGTTTTAAATTTAACACACAAAACCATCAAAAGTTTCTCAATTTCACTATCATTCCACGTGCTTAAATAATCAACATGGTTCTTCACTTTCCCCTGGAACTCGGAGTCATGGTCGTGTGATCCTTTCCAAAGTGGTTTTCTTTCACTGGAACAGCATTACAACAACAACGACAACTATATTGGCAGAATAGCACGTAGCTGCATCATCATCGTGAATACAAAACTTTACTACTTTGTTTTCTAAGCAGCGGCATATGAATTCGTTTACACAAAAAATGCAGAAATGGAGCAGTATATAAAACGGAGCTTAGCTATTGAATCACTGCTCCTATCAACCCCAATTTCTTTGCAATATATGTATTAAAAGTCTTGATTCCGTAAGAGCAATAAAACTGTACCAACTCCACACACACACACACACACACAACTTTTACTTGTCTATTCAATTAAATTAAGGTACACAAAAACGTATAGACACACGTAAAAGTAAGAGTAGTACGGGATGACGATGATACAAAGATGATACACAGCAAAAAAGCCTGCTTAAAACTTTTTTATGTAACTACTTGTTACGTCTCTTGTTTGTTACGTGGTGTATTGTCGTCATTATTTACAAGAAGCGGTGGGCTGCTGCTACTGCTGGAGAAAGAAGGCTAAAAAGTTTTTTTTTTTGTTGTCCTTGTGTTTCCTTTTTTGTTGATTATCTCAAAGATGAGATGACGAAGAAGAAGAAGATGATGATGAAGCTAATTTACTTTTCGATGTTGATGCTGGAGGATGAAAGTGGGCAAGGCAACTTGTCTCTGTTTTTGTATTCTATGAAAAGAATGTTTTAAAAGGGTATTAAACATTTACCTTTCACTTTTCATAGGGATATCAACGGGAAACGACAAGACAGGTTGTAAAATTGTACATGATTGTGTCGGGAACTGGTAGCAACAGAAACTTGCAGACTTTCCCTTTCATCTCACAAAAAAAAAACTGTGTCAGTTCTCAAAATAAAATTTATTTATCCTTTTTTTTTAAATTCTCTGTCTGCTAAAGATTATTATGTCTGTACACTTGCTAGAAACAGGAGTGAATGAAAATGAGCGTTATTATTACAAACAAAGGGTGCCTACAGGGTTAGAGTAAATATGATAATAAAAATAATGTAGTCATAAAATATAGCGCGTCTTCCTCCCACTCCTCCGACAACACGGTTGATAAGAGCTCATACAATATGACATGCATACATGCATATATACCTATGCATGTGTGTTTATAATATCTTGTTTTTATATTTGTTCATCCGAGGAAGTCAGAAACGATTTTAAAAACATATTCTTTAACACTACCTATTTGGTATTGTGTTCTGAAACACATGCATGAGTATCATGAGTATATATAACGTCTTAGTGTGAACGTCCTTTTCTTGGACTATGAATACACCTTTTGAAGTTGCAGTTTTATTTATGTTTTTGAAAAAAAATGTATACATTATGGTTGATGGTATGCTAGATTATTGTGAGTTATGAGCTTGCTCATATATTGTGTTTCTTTCTACAACAACCTATGTACATATGTGTACGATTAATGCATGTGGCGTTTCCCTAATCATGATTACACTGAAAAAATAAACTACTATTGTTGTCTTGAAGAGGAAAGGGCTCACCTTCCTTTTCAATGGAGTTAAATTACTGCGTGTAATCATTTCATTTTCCTCTCTCTCTCTCATCTCCCTGTCGTTTTCAAATTGACAATAATTTTACTCATTCGCTCACAAAGTGAGTGACTTGGCTCACAGAGAAGAACAAAAGCTACACACACACACACACAACACAAGAAACCTCTCTATATACATATCCTCATCCATAAATAAATCCATGCAAAATGAACGTTTTTTTCCCTACTATATACTTGTTATTGTTATTATTATATTTTCACCACTCCCGTCTCATGTTCCTGCATATTTTACGATTTGTTTGAGTGAACAGTGAGGAACGTCATCATTTCGCAGAGAAAAAAGAAGAAGTTATTAGTTTGTACAACTAAAACTGAATGAATTAACTAACATACTTCATGTTTACATGCATATATGTATGTGTGCAGCACATGATATATGATGATACATATTAACTCATGCATGTAACTGGTATATATGTATATGGATGTGGGTTTTTTTTATTATTGGAAAAAAATGCTCTAGTTGGTAAACTTGACTTTGAGTTATAATAATAATTTTCTTTTATGCATATTTCATGTTATTTAGTTATTTCATCGTCTTTGACAGACACTTATTAACTTATTTATTATTACTACTGTATATGCACTACACTCAGCAGTTAATAAAAAGAACATGAATCATCATCATCATCTACCTAGAATGCTACCTGTGTAAACAAAACAAACATACTACATGTTATTGAGGCTAAAACTTCCTGTCAAAGCCACGCAACAATAAGTCTGCCTGCCTCCATTCTACATGCAGGACGGATAAAAAAACGGCAGTGCCACGCCACTATAGTGACTAGTAGGTTTGGGGGAAGGGGAAGGTTAAAAAAATTCAACAAGTAGGGTAATTTAATACAAAGTACACAAAAATGTAAATGCAATATGGCTATATTGATGAATATAATTGTTTTTATTTTGTTTATGTAAGACAAACTAATTATTATTTTCATTCAGTTATTATATTACAACCGTGAAAATGCTCGCATTGTACAACTCGGTATTTGTGTCGCGTATTTTTTTATCGAGGTCTTTTTTTCCATATTATTTGCCGTGTACAATTATTATTATTATATATATTACAACCCTGAAAATGCTCGCATTGTACAACTCGGTATTTGTGTCGCGTATTTTTTTATCGAGGTCTTTTTTTCCATATTATTTGCCGTGTACAATTATTATTATTATACACATAATTATTTTTACTCTTGTCCGGGTTCAATAATAATAATTTAATAACAACAAAGTTATAACTACTTGTTTTGTTTATTTATTATGTTAATTAAATGCTAAGCTCTTGTCGGGAATCAAGAAACAAAAAACTTTTTTTGTCGTCGGCTGTAATAAAGAATACAGAATACAGAAATACAAAAAAAAACTCTTTTAAAGCGTAAGGCTTATATATATCCTGTCCTCACTGTTGCCGACTGGGACTGTATTTTTTGTGTGTGTGTGACGCGTGTGGCTGATGCTAAGAAAAGCTTACATTCTTTGTTGTGCCCACATGTGAATCTAGTAAATACGCTAGGCACAAGAAATTATTATTGTTCCAACAACGAAAACTTTTGTTTAATTTTCTCTCCCATTTTAGTTGAGATACTTTTCCTATTATAAAATGATCTCGCAAACAGGAGCTTTTGGATCGGGGAGCTAGACTTAGAGACATTAAAAGAGCATCGAAAATACATGCATTCAATATAAGTAGGTATATTGTAATGGTAATGGTTAATGATGGCGCGGGGAAGCAACCATACTTACTTATAGCGTCTCCTTCTTATTTTTTTGCTCTGAAGATTTACTTTGTCTGCTTTTATGAAAATGTTTTTCTTTATGATTATATTGGCACTTTATAGTTGGTTGTTGGGAGTTTTCCCAAGATTACTATCACAGCAGTAGGCACAATAGAGCCCGAGCCCGAGCGCACACACAAAAGAAAAGAAAAACGGAAGGAGTGAATCTTGAAATATGCACACACGCACAATCATTTTACAGCACGTCACTTCTACTTCTAAACCCAGACTTAGACACACATACACCTGCTACCATCACAGCACCAGAACTAAAACGTTTTCAGTTTCATTCTTCAAGCCTATCAAAAAGTCCTCATTTCTTTTTTTATTAATGAAAGGGAACAAAGTGGTAAATTGCTCTAGTCTGCACTACTGATGCTGCTTCTGCAGAGACTACTAGCTGATTCGTAAATATCTACAGATTAGCATAAAAAGTATGAAACGGGATAATAATAATAATAATAATAATATTTTAGCTAAAAAAAGGGAACTTAATTTTTTAACTGACTTTATCATGCAATAATGATGCACACATGTGGACTGATGCTTTTAATGAAAGCGTTATTCTTATTATATGCATCAAGCTTTTTAGTCAAACTTTGAACAAATGAAAGGGAAAATAGTAGAATGAAACATGACGATTTGTAAGAAAGATATATATATATATATTATAGTTGATAGCGTATTTATATATTTATCTATTTTTGCATATTATAGTTTAAAAAAAGTATCAACAAGCCAATAAAATACCAAGTGGATGCTCATTATTATATTACAACGCATTGTATTTAAACTGATAATGAAGGATAATGCACTACAATTGTTAAACAATCCGTCTTACATTCTGTGTTACAAAAAAAATTAATTATTGTTATCAATGCGCATTGAACTAACAGCTTGGCTACATTATTGTTTTATCTTAGTTGCACTGCTTGCATCGTAATTAATCAAAAGGTGTGTGTTTTATGAACCCTCACGCCATAGTTAGCAATCACGTCTCATCCGAGTTCAAATTTAAAAGATAGGTGCATCGAACAGTATATGATCCTGTTACAACTCTACGTAAAACATACCGGCAATATTTAAAAAATGTTGAGCCTTTTTGCTGGCAAGTTTGAAATATTTTTGTACGGAGAAGATATAATAAAAGGACGAGGCTGTTGTTGTGATAGAGCAGTTCAACTCCTTTTAGTTGTAACTTCCACGTATATATTTGCAGCATGTTAATAAAAACCACAAACGTGTAATTTATTTATAAAGGATGAGAACGAGAACTAAAAGATGCTGCTGTATGTTACGCTGATCTTAAAAGGATACAAAGAAGTAATTTTCATATTATTTATTTCAAATGCGCGCAACTTGCTTTGTTTGAATGCACCACAATAGGCCAATTCATATCTGCATATCACTCACACTGATTCATCACACATCAATACTACTACAATATATAATTTTTGAAAAAAAAGGAGTTTTAAAAATAGTACACTGACTTATTGTGAATAAATATCATGATGCGATAGCATGCATATATTAGAAAAACCACACAAGACGAAATGATAACTACGAACAAGTCATCCATCCGTTTTTGCAACGCACGGTACTCATCGGTATACAAGAAGAAAAGACAAAAAACTATTAAATTATGTTTTTGTGCCTTAAACATGTTAAATGGAACGAATATTATCTTTTATTGCATGTTTATTGTTGTGAAATACAGACCGTGGATATAGACGAATATTGTACTACTTTGTGGCTTTTCCTTGGTGTGCCTGTAGGGCCGTCGGTCGTCGGAGGATGAATATTTAAAAATATTAAAAAAAGTATAGAAGATTATAAATTCTGTGTACACCAACATCGATACCTTGATTGATCGGATGATTTAATCAGATTCCCATCCCCTGCTGGACTAAATAAAAGAGTTGCATTGCATTGTTACTAGCATAAAAAAAGCAACAGGAAACGACTGTTTAATAGAAAGTCTTACTGTACTTATTTCTTTGTTTAGAGCTACAGGTTTTGTTGCTATTTTTGCTTTGTGAGGAGATATGTGTGGAGGTGTGTTCACACTCCCACCGTCATCGTCTAAAATCTATTCTTTTAGAGGAAAATATATCATTCGTAATAGTAAAATATATGCACATAAATATACTGTGCTGTGAACTATACAAAAGGCAGATGCTAGTGATGTAATACGTAACAGTTGTATTATTTGAGCCTTCGATGGATTTTATAAATGTTCACTAACAATGATGATCAATGATCATAGTCAATAGTAAGGTGTACAAAAATTGGCTACACTTATGTACCTATACAGCTTGAGAAGTTAATGATAAAAACATGATTGAATTGGGGCTGTATTTTTTTTACAAAACATTTAAAATGATGAATGGGTTTAATTAGCCTTTTTTTTGCTGACTTGGTGCTTTCGAATGTGTAGTTTTTTTTGTGAGAGCAGGAGCAAAAATGTACAAAAAAATGTATATTAAATAACACCTAACAATAAGTTATCTTTGAAATCGGAATTCTTATTTAATCGCTCGCGCTTCGACAGAAATACAAAAAATTGTGTTTCTACACAGAATTAAAGATTCTGCTGCTTTTTGTTGTTTTGTTTATCGTAAGTAGCTGTTGTAAACATTTTAAATATCGTGTTAAGACAGCGATATGGTTCGGTTCACCGCGCGAATCAAAGCATCTGTTGGCATCCCAAAGAACAAAGGTGTGAAAGATACTACACAGAGCAGTTTCAAGTCAATAACATTAAAACTTTTGATTTACAACCAACATAATATTTGCATATAGATACTTATCATCAGGAATTCTGATTCAGGATGCGTGGGGATTTTTTTTAACAGGTGCTGCATTTGTCTTTGCTTTGCTTGTTCATATTTTGTTATCATTAGATATGTTTTTTTTTAAATTACATGGTAATTTGGCACAAGTAAATAAACAGATATACCTAAATTATGTTTTATGAGTTATCTACTTTATGCAATTTTTTTTCAAAATTCTCTGGCGACTGACTAAAACTGGATTTAATGAAAATATCCACGTGTGCACATATGTACATATGTGATAGGCCATGATTTTTTATTGGTTTGTTTTTTAACAAATTTATTTATTTTTACCAAGCAAGAATTTTATCAGTGGACTCAATCGAAAAAAAGAAATAATTTTGAAGACTAATTTAACTTTACAATTACATAGATGAAAAAAAAAAGATTTCCGGAAGCATTGGAAGCTACTTGCTAAAGTATCGGAAGCAGGGGCTATTCTTTTTTATTACTTCCATCCCTAATGAATTATTAATTAGGGCTAAAATTGCCATATAAGTAGAGATACATATCGTAACGCAGTTTTGCAAAAAAAACAGCCAATTATTTAACTGATCTTGTGTACATGTAAGTGCATTTAGGTATACTTAAATCTGGCGAAGATATTAAAAAAATAAACATTCCATAATGTATACCTATGCATGTTGCATATAGCACGTTAGCACGCAGGTCAATAACATTACGGGAAGCACCTACATTCTACATGTTACTTTACCCGGATAAACCGGTAGTGCGTACACACAACTTGATTGCGGATATGCCAAAAATTAAGATCTCTAGATATTGTTTCTACTACACACATCATCATCACATCACATACAAACACATACATTTTTAGATGCATAATTAAGATTGCAAACATATCGTTTTCAGCCGCGCAGGATGTATATATGTTTGTTTGGTTCAATTTAAGATACATTGACGGATTAAAAGAAAACAAGGTAAACAAAAATTATAAGTATATCGCATTTTATGACTAAATGAGCATTCATGCATGATCTCGTTAATATTAAGGGTTTTTTATCGATCTTACAAAAATATTGCTGACGNTTTTTATCGATCTTACAAAAATATTGCTGACGATGTTAAGATTAAATATTAATGATCTCAACTTCATTTGTCCAGCCCAATGAACCGAATTTTATGGGATTTATTTACATCATCAGATCATCAATCATCACACGTGCGTAAGTATGTACTATAGATCATGTACTCAAAACCATAAGAGACCGTACGTGTTACGTACAATAAGGCCTGCTATTTATCGTCTGACAAAAATTTCTAATAATAAAAATAATAAATGTTCAATAAGTTTATAAAGCCATGTAAAAAATTTGTATACAAAATTCATGAGATTCTGCTTATTCACTAATTTACATACCGTCATATTAAAACTTATATGAGAAGAGGAAGCAGAGAATATATGTCGTATAAACTTATGTATAATAAAATAATATATCGTAAATATATATTATCTTACGCTATATTCCACTCATGACATTAGAAAGAGTTTGACTCTGGTCGAATCTATGGCTTTGTTATGCAATAAAGTGTATGCCTATTGCAACTTACAAGTCAAGCTAGGAAATAAATAAAGTTTGAAAAAATGAAAGAAACCACATTCAACATTCCAATACATTATACAAAGTTTCTGAAGCTTGCCTGCAGAATGGAAACCGTATTTCACAAAATGTACCATGTCATTGCGACAAAATCCTTTTCCAGTATTTTTTTGGACTTAAGAGACAACGAAAACGGTCTTCCCATCGGGAATAGTTAAGATTAAGTATTTATTTGATGTTCATTATTTACAAGGAAAATGTTATTTTATTCTCTTTTGACCAATTTGTACCATACTACGAGTCGTCCCATATCCCAAGGGGCTTATGGCTGGTTTATACTGGTAATTCCGATGTGTGTGTACATAACATTCACCTTGCACTTCAGGTCACAAGTTGGTAATGCAATTTCTAAAACTGAAGGCCATCTTGACTTGTTCCTTTTTTAAATATTTTTATACGTGTGGGAATGACTAAACGTATCAGAGATATGTACATATTTTTATATTTTATTCGCATTTTAGTACCAGACATACGATGAAAACATGTTTCGCGTTTATGATCATAGTATAATTAGGTAAGCAGTATAGCAAAAATCCTTGTGGAGAGTCAGAATTACAAAGTCCACTTAATGAAATTAAGACAAAAATAATTATTTGTTCCCTGATTTTGGTAAACACAATGTAATTGCATTTCGGAAGAAAATGAGATAGGATGAAAAAAGACAATCTTAATCAGAAAACGTAATTTACGTGCTCAATCATTTTACCTACATTTGACATTTTCAAAATTACCCATTTCCTTCAAAATAATGCAAAAGGGTCACCATTTTATATGGTACAGAATTTAAAATTTAAAATACACACATAATAATATAAACATATTGACATTTGCATGCATGGATCAACTCTGGCTTAAACACACACAAAAAGCTTATTATTAATATTCTCCTTTGATTTTCGATTTAAAATTATGATTAAAATCCTTAATGCAATGTCAGAGAGAGGGAGGACGTAGGTTCACTTCACAATAATTGCTCATATAAAGTTTATATGTTCAACGTTTGCACTGCAATGCAATTCTACCTGCATTTTACATATGATTAAACCAAGAAAAGTTCTCACCGCTGAAAACGAAACCTATATGATACCAGAGCTTCATAAAAACACGTATACATTTTGTACTTGCAATCAGTTAAACTGTCCTACTTCTCATATAGTTCATTATCATCATCATCATCTACCCAGATAATAATTTTTACCGTGTTGACGTTGACGATAATATCATACAAAACTGACAGATATGTATATCTGTACATGTACATATATCCATGTATACATGTATGTTTTTGCAGATGCTTAGTGAGATATGTATGTGTACAAGAACATTTACCTGCTTAATGATGATTCATTCTGTTTGATGTGTGAAATTTAATTTTCTTGAACCACTCATTATAATGAAAATTAGTAGGTAAAGAAGGAAAGTAAATCTAATTTTTGGGGAACTTATTATTATGATGTATGTATGAATGTATGCATGTATGTATGAAGTTAACTTTATAATAATTAGGAAAGTTATAATTTGGTTTACTACCTGTATGATAAAACGCAACACCGAACATGATGCTGTTTGCTTTTTGAAGGATGAGCACTAAAAAAAACCGTATCTCTTCAAAAAAATATATGCGTATGTAAATTTTATGCACGGCGAGTCTACTGAAATACCTACAAGGGCACATATTGTATCAGGGCTATGACCCTTTATCTGGTCCGTAGCATTTTTTTTTTATTATCGCGTATTAATTTTCGCTCTGAATTTTTTTTTTTTGTAAATCCTGATTTTGAACGAGCCCTTTTTTCGAAAGTGCTGCTCTTAATTGCCCAATGAGCCATGAGTAAATAATTTAACATGCAAATTACTATGTATTTTCTAAAGCAATAAAATGAATTTGTTACACTTTCTCTGGAAATGAATTTTGATGCAAAACATATATGTTTTGGGTAGGAGTATGTATGTATGTTATCTTTGGACTCATTCACATGGACAAGGTTATTTTTCAGTTGTTGGGAACAATAAATATTTCTTTTATTTTGGAAACTTAACCTACCTAAAGCAATAATAATATAACATGTACATAAACATATATATGAACAATATGAACATAGACAGGGTGTAAAAAAAAAGGTGTACAAGTTTTTGTGTGTTTAAAAAATAAATAAATTAATAAGCTTCAGAGAGCAACTAAAAATGCTTACTTTCATGTCACAGGAATTCCATTATCATCATGTACAAATAATATGAAGTTACAATCATAGTATGATGATGATGATGATGGTCCCCCGCAACGTTGTGTTTGTTTGTACAATTTTTTGAAAAGTAAATTAAGCTAACAACATTAAATTGTAGATTGTCCTGAACAACTACTACTATGTATATATCTACATCTTTTCCAGTGTCGTGTCATGATGATATGGTGATGATTGTATAGTTTAAATTATGAAAC